>JANTFB010005562.1:0-15650 GCA_026546635.1 Porricondyla nigripennis | reverse complement strand
AAGAGATCCGAAATAAGGGCTTTGTTTCTATGGACATGGACACGCTAACAATAAAACTTCATATTGGCATCGTTTAAACTACCGTTCGTGGCTTGCCCCGATGCAAGTACATGCCCCACCTGCTTAACAGTAACTGTCCACTCATACGTTCTTCCCATGAAGTCAAGCGCTAGCACTTTTGGGAGATTTGTGTCTACTAGAATTTCAAAACATGCGCATGAATTTGATTATAACCATAGCATAGTGGATTAAGTGTTGCTACCAAGTGGAACAGGTATCAGCCTCCGCGGTTTGCTCAACTTTTTTTGTTCAATTACTCATTGCATCACAGCGACCGTAGGAAATGTTGTTTCCGATGAAGTTAGGCGCGCAATAGGCAAAACTCTTGCAGCTTTGTTGAATCCTTGTGTCGTGAAAATCTTATGTACTGAAATGTTGTGATTGTAGTCATTGCCCAGGAATGTGTTTACTGTTCAATGTAGTTTTTCAGTGGTTTGCCATCGTGGATGCGAGCACGAGCACGAACTTTTACGTAGCAGCTCCCCGAAAGAAGTGACGAAAAAACACATACATGCACATTGAATTACATTAAATTAGATTGAACTATAACAGTGACGTACATATGATAAAATACATGCAATTAAAAAATATAGGATTATAGTATACGTACGGTACATTTAGTAGGTGAAGTAAGAAACCGCATCTTCCGAGACACAATTTTTTACCAGTTTTTAGCGACCATTCCGATATGGCTATTTGAATATGATGGAATATTATGAAATAAATAATAAATATACACGTAAGATGTAATCAAATTGATTATCTCACAGCAACACCGGACGTACGACAGTGTATTAAGAAATTAAAATCATTAGAACAATAAGACAAGTAGAGTTGAATTTGGTCTGGTGTGTATTAAGGTGTATCACCAAACCCAACCTATACTTGTCCATAGTTGATTAGTTGGACAATTAAAAATAACTTTCGAAAAAATATATTTTTTTAAATTTTTTCTAAGCCTAGAATATGCGCATTTCCATTCTGGTCCGATCTCCAAGTATTATATATCAGTCGATGAGCAGTAAGGGCTGACATCTTATTATTCATCGCATAACCATAGATTTCGAAAACAGATAATGTTTTTAGCGATTGCGAAAGTGCCACATAAAATAATTTTTCTCAACACTGTTGGTATTTTTAAATTTTTAGTAACACTTTTCCACGCGATGTAGAACATGGCATAGATTTGTAGAACATGGCCCAAATCTGCGACGCAATATTTCACATGAATCGGTTCTTAAGAAATGACGCTCGCGCTGGTGCGTTTGCGTTGTCAATTATATTCGTATGCTAGGATGCGACAGAATGCATATTGTACGCAGCATACAGCATACTCATCGTCACTGTCCACTTCATCTGCACATACATTAGACATGACATATTGACCACAAGGAGAAATATATACAAATCGTTCGATCGGTGATGCGCACGCATATAAATATTATAAATTAGTGCTACGCACTGCTTGCTGTGTGTGACTGAACACACAATGCTTATTGTTTGTGTTAGCTCTTTTCAAGAGGATACAAATAATTAAATAAATTTGAGCGCGGAGGAAAATTTTAGCTTGGCGAAAAAGCAATTTCTTTATATTTTTATCAACACTGTGGATAATTCTATATTTTTGTTAACAATTTACCACGCGAAAGTAAAATGAGTCAGTTTCGTAATCGACGAAAAGATGGTTCCAGACTATGAAAAGTTGATGCTTTTTCCCAATTTAGATTTTTTTTGTCACACTCTCGTGTAATATCAAATTCATGTCACACTTTGCCGTTCAGCTACTGATATGCATGTTTTCGTTATTTTTTTGCTTCTTTTCTGATTTTTTTAGCTCAGATAAGTTTTTCTCGGCTTAAAAAATTTTAAGATTTTTTTTTTCGAAAGTTATTTTTAATTGTCTAACTAATCAATTATGGACAAGTATAGGGTAACTTTTCTCGCATACACCGCAAGAATGTCTAGTGTGTATTGCAGATTACATATTGATTATACATATTATTGTATCAATAACCTAGCCGAGATCAATGGTGGGCGGCTGTGTCGGCCTCCGTATCATCTTTGTTGCCCCAAAAGTAATCGACAAGCTATTTCTCATGTTCTTACCGATGATGCATAGAGTAGAGAACTAGAGTTACCAATTAATGTTAGTATGATATTATTATTATTATTTTTCAATCCAAATGCGAAACTCAACCATTTAAAGCAGTCCGATCAAATATATGTATCCCGATGGTCTGCCATTACGATTGCGTTAAGCCGTTGAGAACTCAAAACCCAATTATCTCCTTCGAAGAGAGAAAGGAGAAATGACCCCATATGGAAGATTGAATTGGCCACGTGGGCATGGATCCTATATAAGTAGTGTTTGCGCGCGTATCGGCTTATGTGGTCCATGATGGGCCGAATTGTTCAGTGCCAAAATGGTATGACCATCGTATATAGGCTGAATTTATAATTTGATGTTACTATTGACTCGTGGATCAGCACAAAGCTGTAAAATGCGTACACGTCCTGCATTGAATGTACTATAGCAAAAAATAGAATAAAAGAAAAAGTGAAAACACACGCACACACACACACTGGATTGTTCATTTGCATTCCATTTTATTTTCGCTTAAATTTCATCAAGCGACCTGATAGTGATATTCAGTGGATGACCGGACCCAACGGTTCACTTCGTATCGCATGAAAATCTAGACGACTATCGATAGATTCATCGATTTGGCCAATAATTGCAATGTTATCGCCCCGAATAATGTGCAGACCGAGAACGACTTGTTCGATGCCGTTTGCCGTTGAGAATACACGCTCGTGTGATTCGTCCAAAATGATGTTTATCGTTTGATCGAATCCCTTTAGCGTGCCCACAAAATTCCTTCCGTCTGCTGTTATTATCGAAACTGTATTGTTGACATATGATTCCAGAGCTGATGCCATCTTTATGACGGTGGTTGTTGCTGTTGATGCTCCGATTGGTTGTTCACACTGTACCAGCGCTGGAAGAAGATGTTTTCGCATTCAGATCATTTCTTTGGGCCAATAGAAATCCGAGTGCCAACTTACCAAAGTTTGCAAATGGGAACCAACCGTTGGCGTGTACCGCGCGACTGAATTATTGAAAAAAAAATTGAAAATGCTGGAATCGATGTAAATACGATACGAATGTTTAAGGTTATTTGCAAAAAAGCAAAACATAGCATCAAATGTACGAAATGTCATGGCTGACTAATGGAGTACCGAAAAAGGCCTATCACATTTGACATTTGGGTTCAGCAATAAAATCAATGGAGGGAAGAACCCACCATCACTTCGCATACAGAAAACGAAAACCAGATTTCGAAAACAACGAATGTCCAATTAACGAAGTGATCGATAAGAATGAGAAAGAAATAATATTATTGAAATTATAGATAGTTTTTGATATTTTCAATCGAAATAAGTCAGTCGAGAGCACGAATCGAGTTCATTGGAAATTCGATGGAATATCTGGATTCGCATTGAAATTCACGAAAAACAATACAAAACGTGACGAAAAGCATTCGTCATTTATGTAAATACGACAGTCGAGGTTCACCGAGGTCCAGCACCGTACAGTTCGTGTAATATTGTTATCGCTGTCCGGAGTACGTTTGTGTGCGTGGAGCGTCACGTAATCGCGATTTTACAAACGACGTCAAAACAAAATGAATTCGTGTGAGAATTTCCGAAGTGCGTCAATCGCCGAGCCAAGAGTGTTCGGGCCACTAACCCAAACAGGAAGCATGCAGACACCGGTGGGTCGGATTCCCGTGCAGCAGACAACCGTTCCGACATTGCCGCCACGTCCATTCACGCAGATGCCATCGATGATGTCCAACCAGATGGGGTTGTATGGTGGCAGCATGTATGGCACTGCAATGTATGGCAGCGGTGGCGGATATTCGAATTATGGTATGAATCCGATGGGTGGATACGGAATGGGCGGACACAATCGATTCGGTGGCGGTGGCATGTTTCCAGGCAGCGCATATGGATATCGCGACCCAATGGATGCCGAAAATCGTTTCATTCAACTAGCCGAAGAGAGTTCACGGCCAGCTTTCCAGAGCATTGAATCGCTCGTGATGGCCATCGGTAACATTGCAGCCATGTTGGACTCTACATTCTTTGCATTGACCAGTTCGTTTCGCGCAATCTTGGGCGTTGCTGCTAATTTTGGACGTTTGCGCGGTGTTTTCGCAAAATTTTGGTCAACATTTGCAGTAGTTCGAGGCATCGCATGGCTCTACAAGAAGTATGAAATATATGTTCAAAGCATTTTCCATTTTCTAATAATTCAAATTGATTTATGTTCTGTCAGAGCTTTATACATGCTCGGTGTTTCGAAATTGGACCCAGCCACGGTCGGCTTCAACAAAATTTTCTTCGCCGCGACTAACGGATTGGCTGGACAAAATGCAGAGAACTCCGACGAATCGCATAAGAAACCTTCAGTTTGGCCAATTCTGACATTCCTGAGTTTCATTTTTGTCACACCTTATTTGATAATGAAGCTCATCGGACAGGTGTCGACTGCTGCCATTGAAGAATGTAGGCACCTGTATTTTTTCTTGCTCAACCGAGGCATCCCTTTTACGAATTGTGATTTGATTAATTTGATTCAAATTGATTTTCCAGCAAAAAATCCAGCGACTTGGGTACAACCCAGCACAGTAAAAGCAATGTACAACTTCGGAGCGTCCAATCCACATGAACTGAGCTTTCAAGCTGGCCAGCATATAATCGTTGCTCCGCGTGAAGTGCAGCAAACACAGAAATTACTGAACACCGGTTGGGCACTTGCGTCGATCAATAATCGTACAGCGGGACTTATACCAATAAATTACGTTCAAAGAGTAATGGTAGACCAGAATGCAGCAGGTGCAGATGCCAAACCGTCGGTGGAAGGAAATATCGAAAATATGAAAAATGCGCAAGAGCATGTGAAAAGCGCGGAAATAATTGATTCAGCACCATACCAAATCATATATTCCGGTGATAGCATTGACAGCCATTTATATGATGCCCAAATGTCCGCGACGCAGTTAGCCTAAAAATCCTAATTCAACCAGTTGGAAGGCTAAACATTATCTTAGAGCATGTAGATTTCTTTCTTTTTCTCAAAAAATTTCCGTTATTGTTATACACCTATGTCGGGCATGTTTTTATTGATCCTTTTCATTCATATAAGGAAAACTCAATTTTTATCTTAATTTAATCACATATTTTGAGATATGAGAGAGATTGTGATAATTTTTTACAGAAAATTAATCGAATAAACCAATAAGAGAAATACCGTACTCTTTTCACTCGTTTTTTGAGGGGTGAAACAAGCATCTTCTGTAGGAAAAAAACTACGTAGAATTTCAATGAATGACGGAAAAATGAGGTTGAAATCCATTATTTCCATTGCGGATATGTGAACGAGCACTATTTCTATTGCCTGAAAATAAAGACCCCTTTGTACGAATAGCGTTTGATTACGAATAGCGAACGAGTCGATTGCATCTACATTACCGTCTACATGGGACGAAATATAGAGCCTATCCATTTTCAAGATGGAACTGTCGATTCTTCCATCATTTCGGTCGAAGAGGCTTATTGTTACTTGCTGTCTCTGTGTGAGTCTTTTTGACAAAAATATTGTCACGTTGAGCACGCGTTTCGGCTGGTTTCACGGAAAATAAAAACAAAGAAGACCCATTCCCGTCGCCCTTGAATTGCATTAGCCACATTCCTCCAATTTGGGAGTCTTCAAAAATGGTAGAATAATCATAAAAATGTTGAATATCAGTATTGTGCATTCATCTTGAATTCGATGCAAATCATAACCGCAACCGCAAAGAACCTGCAAATTCATTACTAAATACAAATTAAGTTTACACAGTAATAAAAAACCATTTCATTCCAGCCGAAAGCGAAGAAACGTTTTATTGATAAGAAAAACGCTGTCACCTTTCATTTGGTGCATCGTTCGCAGAAGGATCCGTTGATAACTGATGAAACCGCACCGCAACATGTTTTGCTTGAAGACACCAAACAACCACGCAGCTCGGCTAAAGAGGTAAGTCAGTGGGCTATCAATAACAAGTGCTCCTTTTCGATAAACGCCACTTTTCAAATTCATTCAACAGTTACCCGAAGAAAAAACCAAACGCAAGAAAGAGGAACAAAAATATGGCATTTTCCTCGATGACGAATATGATTACCTGCAACATTTGCGAGAGCGTGAAGACCCAAGTGCCGTCTACTGGGAATATATACCTCCCGCGAATCTTAAAGACAAAGATGGAAATGGCGAAAGCAGTACGAGCGCTGCAAAACCCTTGGCACACATAAAAAAAGCGACCGGCGAAAAATTGAAGCTACCCAGCTCAGTTTTTGCGTCTGAGTTCGAAGAAGAAGAAGGATTGTTGCGCAAGGCCGCACCCCATTCCGGACCACGGCCAGATTTGAATCCGGACATTGTGGCTGCGCTAGACGATGATTTCGATTTTCAAAATCCAGAGAACGAACTTGAAGATAATTTCATGGAAATGGCAATGGGAACGGTCGATTACGAGGGCGGTGGCGATGACGTAGAGCATAGTGATATTGATTCGAATTTCGATGAAGACGATGAACGGTAATGTTAATACTGCATGCAAGAAAATAGATTGAAGATCGGATCAACTTCATTCGTATTGTTTTCAGGGTTTCGCTCAGCGATGACGACGACGAATGTGACGATCGATTGGGACCACTGCGCTCGGATCGGAAATTTGCGAATTTCGACGGGGAGGAAACTAAATCACGATTCACAGAGTATTCGATGTCGAGCAGTGTGATCCGACGGAACAAGCAACTGGAATTGCTCGATGATCGATTCGAAAAGTTCTTCGAGAATTACGATGAACCTGAAATCGGTGCATTGGATTGCGAGGAGATCGAGGGACACGTCGATATGTCCGACGATCTGTTGGCCCAATGCATGGTGGAAATGGAGAACGATGACAGCGATTTAAAGTACGACCGCCAATGGGATTCGAACCGCGCTAAGAAAATCATGGAAGAGGATTCATCTGAAGAGGAAATGGTAGAATTGGAAGTGGAAGTCGACGATCCAGATAAGAAATGGGATTGTGAGAGCGTATTGTCCACATACTCAAATGCATACAATCATCCGAAGCTTATTGCCGAGCCGCGACGACATAGATCGAAAATTGAGATCAATCCGAAAACTGGTGTGCCGACGAACGTTTTCAATGGCGAAAACAACCAACTAACATTAAAATCGGTTGCCAAATTCAATACAGAAAACACGTGAGTGATATTGCTGTCGATCCTCTTGTAAATGATATCGCTTCGAAACCAAGCAATTTTCTGCTTTTCAATTTTCATTCATAGAAATTCCCAAATTGCTAGCCACGCCGGAACCAAATCACTGTGTGATCAGAGCATTCTGTCAACATTAAGTGTGCTTTCCATACGACCGAAAGATGAAACACCCGATGATAAGAAACAACGCAAAAGGCTTCTGAAGGATTACAGAAATGAACGGCGAATCGAGCGAAAGGCGAACACAGTAGCATTCAGAGATGAGAAAAAACGACAGACCCAGATCAATTTGAATAAAAAAGACAATATTCAAGGCAATCGAATATTGTAATTCTGCCAGTGTCGTTTGCAAATCAATTTGATATTTGCCTGCGTTCGCTAAACACTGCGATCCAATGTTTGCGTTGAAATAAAATAGGAAAATAAAAATGATTCAAAAGAAATACCAATCGCAGAGTTCGGAACGCTACAGAAGCAATATGGAATCATAATATAAAAACTATTGCATGGGAAGATGGGGAACGCATTCCAACAAGCGATATGTAGCGTTTTTAGCTCTGCGCCGTACGCTTTGGGTTTATTGTAAACAACGCACGTCGATACGCGCGGACTGCAAAAGCGTGTATGTCTCATCGAAAGAGCTTGGATAAACTGTGCGGTGTTGAGCTGTTGAGTACCCCCATATGAAAGTCGGAGTAGAATTGGGTATCAGCTGAGAACAGCGCCGGGATGGCAAACACACACAACTGACCGAAACTGAACCCAACGTGTGTTGTATGTGTGCCGTTTGCAAAAACTGAATTTTATTGAATTTCTCAACACTATTCGAATGGCAGAATCAATTCTCGCACTCCGTTTTTCGAACACCCCACCGTAGCCTGAAAATGTTTTTTTCGATGGAGATCCACATTCATGCCGTTATACCCAGACAGACAATGCGAAAATTATTTTGACTACATCGAAGCCATCTGGCGTCCCCCGAACTGAGCGCTTCTCAATGCTCCGATCGTGTGCCGCCAGATACCAAGCTGACATGTGTGGACATGTGCCAGGACAGTAAAGCTGGAAAATATAAGTAGAAAATTTGGAGATTAATGTTGAAGATGTGTATAGTAAATGCGAGGGATTTCTTTGTGGGTTTTCTAAAGTACAGGGAGGCAGTCACGGGAGAGCTAATGGTTGAGAACCGCTCTTCTGAGATGGTTTAGCGTGGTGTCTCTAATCTCGATCATGTGAAACTCAGCTGAGTCGAGTTTCAGTGTTCGTTGCCCGAGTGAACGTCCAGTATAGGTATATCTATACTGGTTCCAGTATATTCGAACATATTTGTCAAAATGTGGACAACGCTGTTCTTTGCAAACGAATTTTCGGAATTTTCATATCTTGCAATCGCGTGAGGAAAGACTGTAGCACTGTAGCACTATCAAGATAAGAAGACTATCCCATATTGGGAGTCGGGAAAGTAAAATTTTCCACTTGATAGTGCTACAGTCTTTGACATATACTGAGTTCATACTGAACCTATAAAAGTTCATACTGCTTGCATACTCACAGTTCACTGGGGTGTGGATGATGGAGTGGAGGAGAAACATGTCGAAATATTTCCTCCTGTCCTCGAGACTGACCATCCCAAGTTTTGCAAGTCTGCCATCATAGCCCACATACGGGATATGTAACTTGAAAAATAGGAGTCGAATAAATTTCTTCTGTATTCGTTCAAGCTTATCTTCAAGCTTGTCCAGGAATACGTCTGGAATTTCAGTTGTGATCGACCGAGGAGTTGAACAGAACAGGGTCATTAAGCAGGAAGGATTGGTGAAGGAGGAAGTAATTCTTGTTACAACTCCTAGCATCCCTGCTGCCTTGCGGAAGATGTTGTCAATGTGAAGGTTGAATTTCAGCTTGAAGTCAAGCAAGATGCCGAGATCATTAATGGACTTGACCTGTTCAAGGCGCGCATCGTCGATCACATATCAGGTGGGTTGAAAAGCTCGTGGACTAACATAGTAAAACAATTTTTTTTGGTTAAACTCCTCTAGGGAAAATTCCCGTAGCTCAAACTACGTAACTACATCGCCTTAGTGTTGTTGTTGTGTGGAGACTTTTACGTAGGACCAAACAGAGCTCTGGAATCCGGATACTGTGTCATGGCACGCGAAAATCGTGATGTGTCACACGCGAGTCGTGCATGCGCAGTCGTGCATGACCAAACAGAGTCGTGCAGTCGTGCATGACTCTTTTTTTCGTCTCACGCGTGACTTTTTCTTCCTGTTACGCGTGAGAGACACGACGGCACGACACACGCGTGACTTGACAGGACTTATGCGTCACCTACAGTGATAGTACAGTCAAATCGAACGCACTGGAACGCTAATATTTACGTGACAACGTATTTTCAACGTCAATTTCGCTTGAGTCTATTTTATTATTTTCAATATTTGTTATATCTCTTCAGGGGCGATGCACCGATTATAGCGATCTTGCAGCTTTTCGATACCATTTTTGTAGTACGATATGTTGTAAGCCTCAAAATAGGTTTCATTGGTACTAAATTTCTTTCCAGCGAGCATTCTATTGAGGTCTGCAAACAGAAAATAGTCGCTGGGCGCCAGATCTGGAGAATATGGTGGGTGGGGAAGCAATTCGTAGCCCAATTTGTTGAGTTTGGCCATCGTTTTCATCGATTTGTGACAATTGTTTTTGCGCCATTGTGAGCAAACGCGGCACCCACGTTGCGGAGAGCTTTTGCATGCCGAAATATTTGTGCAAGATATAACCG
This sequence comes from Porricondyla nigripennis, assembly GCA_026546635.1. NCBI lineage: Eukaryota > Metazoa > Arthropoda > Insecta > Diptera > Cecidomyiidae > Porricondyla > Porricondyla nigripennis. Next base: position 5,473 of record JANTFB010005562.1, on the reverse strand, counting down.
ACGCGTTCTTTTGATATCTCTATACCTCTAGATTCTAGAATCTAGAACATTAGCTATCTTGTGCAATTTCACTTTTCGATCAATCAAAAGTATTTCGTGGACTTTTTTATGTTTTCGCCGGTAACCGACTCTTTCGGGCGTCCACTGCGTGCTTCGTCTTCGATGCTCATTTTGTCTCGTTTAAATTTAGCAAACCACTTCTCAACGGTTGATTTTCCTGGTGCAGAGTCCGAATAATGTTTATCACGAAACAATCTTTCGTGTGCACGAAGGTTGCCTGTATTTTCTCCAATTTGCGTACATCATGGGGCCAACTTTACATACAGCTTTCGTGGGCATGAAAGATTGTTTCGTGAAATTCCAATAGAGTTGGCTTCAACAGTATTTTTCTCGCCAAGAAGCAATGCTGCAATGCTCTACTTTTTTTTGCCAAAAAGCAGTGTTTAATCACGAAATTCTTTTTTAACCATTTTTTCACAATAACGTTGCTTTACTCAAAATGCTATATCTCACGAGCCGATTGACCGGGAGCTGTCAAATTTATACACGCATCTTTTGAAGGTTGGTAACTGGCCCTCATTGCGACGTATATGACCAATACTTTGACTTCTGTCAATATCTATCTTCACGACACCTTTCCTTTCCGGTGGCCAACCCAGTAATAATAATTGTTTTATTTCAGTTCCAGTTGGGAGTGATTGCCATTCAACAAAATTTACGTAAATTCTTCTAATCGAATTGCATTTCATCTACCCTTATTTCAGAATATCCGTGTCACACTCAGAGCACCGAACGTTTCGTGGGTCTTCTGGTACTTGCGAGAAGGTTACATCTGATAAATTGCATGGAACACGGAGTAAAAACAGCACAGGACTCATATTATTGTTAATATAGGTTTATTATTGTTTTTTTTTGTATATACATAATGATGATACTAATATAATAATATTGTAATTTTTATATAAATATGCGTGGGAAGTTTGTGTGTTCATCATCTCTATTCATTCCTCATATTTTGTGACACTTGTATCTGTTCATCATCATCAGTTTTTTCATTCACAATTTTGTTAATTGTCAAACATTTTATGTACGTTACAATGTCACATAAATGTGTGTATGTGTGTGTGTGTGTGTGTGCCCGTGTATGCTAAGAGCCCAAATTTTTTATTCTCGTTTGCATTGAAATTATTTTTTACATGCGATTTTGTCGGTTATAGAAGAAATTTGAGTATAGTATTAAGTATGTAACAACTATGTGGTTGGCTCTACGTTCACACAGGAAGTGAATAAAATGCTCGAATGTACGTTTTCGATTGATTTACGTTTCTCATACAAATTCGATCGATTTTCGATTCCGTTTTTTCTCAGCTATCAGCTAATTGCGTGTGAATCGTTCCTCTTGTTATCCTCTCGTTAATGATGTAATAATTTTTATACATGTACGTAAATGTGTATAATTTTACTGATGCTACTGAGTAAACTTACTGATGTCTATCATGTATGCATGTATTTAACCACAGTGAAACGGGTTTGAAAAAATATTGAAGTGCCGGGTTCCATTGCCGCCAGGCATGCATGGCTACATTCAAGGACCAAATCGATCAGGAAGCTAAAGCTCCTTCCGATGCGTGCGTGACTCGAGATCGACCCGGAAGATTGAATTATTTTATAGAGAGCCAATCATTCGGCACCACTCAATATCCCGATCAAATGTCACTGTCCTCGGTTATGCAATCCCAACGAAGCAAATTTACCAATTTTCGGTCGACTGATATATATATATATACCAATATATATGGGTTCCATCATCTTTTTACAAAATATAGTGTTGATTGTGAGACAGTTCCGAATGTGTCGGAGCTTGGATTTCTCTGATCGGTTTTGAATCTGGGCAAAGCCGAAAGTGCCGGTCATAGTTAGATTATTGTGACCTGAAACATTTTCACAGTGAAGATGTGAAGAATATATTGTATTTTGTATGGTTTTCATATCATGTATTATTTCTTCTTCCAATATTCATATACGGCCATCACATATGACTTGAAACACCCCATTGCGGGTACCATCTTCGATCTGTAATTTGGCTGAATTTGCCGTAATTTTTTTTCGACGAGTTATGCTTTCCCAAAATATCAACAAAAAGACGAAAAATCGAAAAAAAGGTCAACTTCAGCAATGCATATAGCTCCGCCAGTTTTCATCCGATTCTCACTTTCAAGATATCGTTGAAAAGGTAATTTAGTCTAGTTCCAAAAAACGGTGTCTAACTTTGCAGTTCTTGAAGAACGATTCATGTCATTTTCAATTTTAACTTTTGTTTGAGTGCCAATTTTTAAATCGTTCGCTTTTTGAACCATTCCGAACACCATCCTCAAAATGAATCATTGTAAAGGTATTTTAGAGTACTTTTAGAAAAAAAAATAAGAAAAAAGCGAACAATTCGGGTGTTGGCAATACAAAAAATTAAAATTGAAAATTTCAATGAATCGTTGTTCAAGAAGTGCCAAGTTAGATATCGTTTTTTAAAACGAGACTAAATTTCTTTTCCAACGATATCTTGAACGTGCGAATCGAATGAAAATTGGCGGAGCTATGGATTGCTGAAATTGACCTATTTTTCGTCAATATTTTGGGGTAGCATAACTCGGCGAAATTGAACGCGAGCCTATAAATGCGATTCGAGACAAATTCGAGACGATGGTATCCGCAATTTTTCCAAAATTCTGTCTAGTTTCATATGGAATGGCCGTATATGTATATTTTTTAGTTTACACATTATTATTTATTGGGTAATTAATATTTCCTGTCCTACTCATAGATGTATTGAATACACAATTCTCGTACAGAGAGCTGCACTAAGTTGTGTTCCGGAATTTCATAATTTTATTTCTAGATATATTTATCAATAATTGTTTCAAATCGAATTCATTCCATCCACGCGAATTTTATATTATTTGGTTTCGAATTCTTCCCATATTTTAGCGGTTGTTGTCATCTACACATAACTTTTCGTAGAATGTCACTTCATAGTTTTAATTACATTCCAGTGATTAATTCATTTTCCTCCTTGCTTACACAGATTCGCTATGTAATTATCGGGATTTTCGCTTAGCATTGAGTACATGTATAAAACGGAATTTTAATACATTATCTAGTCATATTCTGTCGCAAACATTCACAAGAAACATCGTCGATGGCTAGTAATGATCTTCACCGCATTCAAATGAAAAGAATGCTTCAAATTTTCGTTTTAGTTTCAAACGGATGTTGCCAAGTTGCTGCGCAGCTCGCACACACCTTATGAATTTATAGACAAGGGCTTTCTATGTTTTCTCATGCTGATTCGTGAGTGTTCATGAAAATGAAAAAAGCTTTCCCCTCCCCATTCCTACTCCTACGAGTATATTCGAAAAATGCATATGAATTCTGCTACGGTGCCATTCATTCAATTTTATTAGGTTCAGGTATATTTCCGCTTATGAGTTGGTCTTAGTCCGAATTGGAAAAGATAATTTCTAGTTTTTTTTTCGAAGAATTCAAAATACGGAGTACGTGCACGTGCACAAGCGCATGTCAGCCCGAGCATAATTGCACGAAAAATGTCATTGCAAACCTGTTGAAACGTATTCATTCGAAACGCTTGTGCATTTTTATCGGCCATATCCTCATGATTTCATCCCATATAATCACCAAACATCACGTGACATCATTTTGCTTTCTACCCTTATCATATCTGGCCATTCCCCACCCTCCCCTACCCCTCCTCCGAAAAATATCCAAATCACTGATAATTATTCCTTCCTTCCTCCCATGTCTCTAGATACAATAAAAAATTGTTTTGAATTTATCACCGAATATCACCAAAATTTTAAACTTACATTGCCCTTTGATTGATCATTGCCAAAATGAATTCGCTCCAAATTTTCTTTCTCTTACTTCCTTTACTCAATTTTTGTTGTGTTCGCCCACAACGTCACTTTCGACTGGGCAATTGAAAAAACATATTATATGAATAGTTATTTTATACGATAAAAATGTTTGGTTCAACACGATGCTTCCGATTTTAAAAAAATTAAGTCCCTATCTTCGCAGTTGAATTTAACAAATTTTTTTTTCCTGAAGCCCATAGGCGGGGACCAAACAAATGTAATCTACCTTAAAATCGCTCTAGTTTTTGAAAAAACAAAAAAGTGCCGAAATTTCGAAAAATGCACCAAATTTTCAACTTTTGCATCGAGCCTCTCCCGCCAAAGTTTCTCGTTTTTTTGAAAACTAGAGCGAATTTAAGAAAAGAAAAAAAAATCTATCCTGCATTAACTATCTCCCCTCTGCCCATTAAGCACGGTACACAGCATTCACATTGACATTTCTCATTTACATCATTTATTTATCATTCAAATTCCATGCTCTTTGAAGCCCTTACAGTTCCGCGTGTTTGCTTCGATTTCAATGATAGAAAATCGTTTTTTTATGTGCTGAAGCACTGAAGATGTTAGTACTATAGGCGTTGATGTGCTGAAGCACCGAAGATGTTGTGCTGAAAAACCGATATTTTATCGATTATTTACCACATGAAATGCACGCGTATTGATTGCTGTTGCCAGTGGCCATGTCATCAGTTAACCACAATCTATGGCAAAGGGATAGAGCGCCAGCCTTATTTTGTTTCTACAGCTTGTATGTACCTGAACTTATCATCAACCCTTATCCTGTTCCTTTCGACCAACCGAAGAAGACTTCTCTAGTAGAACGAGAAGAATCAATTAAGGGAAGGTGAATAGTAGTTACGAAGTGGTTGCTCCCCCAAAATGTTAATCAGAATGAATGGTACAGATATATTATGGATAGAGATGCGGTAGATGCGACTTCTAGTTGCGTGGAATCGTAAATTATTTTATAATTTTATGAGAATATGATTATGATGAGGGTTTATGGCACAACACAGAATCTATAGAAATACATATTCTACGATGATGCATTGGATGAACCCGTGAAACAGAGATTTCGTCCGATGCGGTGAAGCTATGTTTGCTTCACAGAATTTCCACTTAACATTTCGAGCGATCTTGACGCCCCCGATTGATTTTCGATCGTGGATGCATAATACAGAGCCAGTGAACATTAAACAGTTTCGTATTATAAGTTGACGATTTTGACAAGTTCAGGTGTCAAAATTTAAAATATGATCGATCCATGCATTTCGGTATTCTGCGAATATTCCAAAAAATGGTCGGTAAGTAGAACTATGTGATGTTGTGTATGCGCAATTGATGAATGATACTATACTCGAGCAATGGATTGATACTCCCTATCCTCTTAATTTACAGAAGAAGAAAAAAATACCGTTGCTCCTAAGAGCATTTGATGTACCTAGTCTAGCCATAAGTTCTGTCAACGGTGTGAGCCCGGCTTAAAACGGAACGCAACCCAAAATTTTTTTTTATGGTTTTGGCAGCTGTCATGTGCTCTATTA
>JANTFB010004451.1:0-15668 GCA_026546635.1 Porricondyla nigripennis | reverse complement strand
AACAAATTGATCCATTCCATTCATCCTCTGTCATTTTTAATGAGTTGAATTTTCGTTTTCGTTCGGCTTGTGTGTGCAACACTCGCACACGCGGTAGTCGGGTCGGTAGTCCACAAATGAGTGCACGCAAATGGGACTTTACACAGCAACGATTCACCGCAAAGGGGATCAGCGAAAATACAAAGCGAGCTTTTGATAGAGAATAGACGCCGCACTCATTCCCACACCTACAGATATCCACGGCACAAAGGAGAATCACGACGAAAATCTGTGTCATGGCTAAATCCTTTTTTGTTATTTTCATTTTCCTCATATTTCGTACCGGGATGGGTCATGTAGGGTGCGCTGGTTTCGGGCTGGTCGATTCAGGTTTTCGGCTAAGCGCATTTTTGGGTATGCAAACAATTCGCCGGTATTTGTTCTGCCGAAAAATTGGGTTGCTTGAATGTGGCAGATAAGAACGCGATACTCTTCGCGTAAGCACAATGGTCAACGGTGCCGAAGAAACCTTGAATGTTTTTTTTTGTACACTGAATTCAGTTCTTGCACCCTGAATCCTGATTGCGAAAAATTCGAAGCCGAAACAGTGCAAATATCGCGCCAACGTGTTAAATTCCTACCGACGTATCAGTCTTGGGCAGAAACAAATCTGACGGATTCTATCACCATAATAGAGATGGCGTCGATTTCCGTGGCCGGTGGAATAATCAAAAGGAGTTCCCCGAAAATGGCAATGCGTCGTACAAAATGCTAGACACATTGTATTGAAATTCTGTACGGTCGTGTCGGGGAGATCCTTTGAAAAGTGCCGATGATCCTGGAATCAGAGTTTGAGATCAAATTGATTATTTATCAATTGGAATTTCACACGAAAACTAAATAAAGCTTCAGCTCATGCACTTTGTACGGATTTCGTTTTTCCACATTTTCTAGGTTTCTGGGCACGCCAGGATATTTTTCCGATTTCAGGTCCCTTAAAGTCATGTAAAATTCTCCTTGACATTTCGAGAACATTTTCAGTCCAAAGCAGTGATAGAAAATCGATTCTATTTTCCGTAAATAATACACACCGGTGTGCTGGAACATCGAGAAAGCTAATGTGCGCTAACCGGCCTGCTCAAAACCCGATATTTAATCGGATTTCATTTCCTCGAAATGTAATGGATTGTTTTCGATCGCGTGTAATATTTTATCGCACATCGGTTGCAGCGATAGTTTTTTGCCACTGAGCTGCTTTGCCATTTTCCTCGAAATGCATTGGCATTTCCTAGGCTCGCCTTGACCGTTTTTGCTTTGCCAAAAACTCTTCCGCAATTCCCCTGGATTATTCTGTTCGTTTTTTTTTGTATTGCCGAATAGCTGTCGAGCCTGTCATGTATCGCCCGTGATTAGAATCAGCGCATAATACATTTTTATCTATTTATTATCTGGTATTATTCCGATTTCATCCTTCGCCTACGTGGAAATGAGTGAAAACCGAGCACCATCGATGGAAATGGGGCGTCAGTGGCTTGCGCCACGACGAAACGGGTGAAACGACTCTATTGGCTATTTAGCAAAAGCCAAATGACATTTTTAGCACTTGACTGTCATTTGATTATGTCATGCACTTGGCACACTGAATGTGTCGCCTGACGCCGTCGCCGTGTCACTACATATTACGTGAAATCGTCTCGTTGCGGCATGCGTTGAATTCATTGATTCGACCGTCGATCTATTCGGTCGGCCAATGAGTTTGCCCTGGCGTTCGCTGACCGCTATTTCGTTGGTGTCGACGCGAACGCTTTCGTGATATTGCAATATTACCACGATATTAGATGGATTAATTGTCCAGCGTTCGTCGCATAATCTACTCAGTTGCCGCTCCGATTCATTTTACCACACACCCACACACAGACACACATGCCACACAGTACACCCGGCACGAATGTACCTACGGAAGTCTGTGGAGTGGAGCGAACGAATTGAACGAATGTCGTGCGAGTGTGTGTAGTAATGTAAGCAGCACCTATTACAGCAGCAGCAATCACAAACAATGTCACAAATGTAAATGCGGAGTGAACGAGACTAGGGATGGGAGAGCGAGCGAGAAATGTCGTGGAAAAAATCAGGCTAGGAAATTAATGATGATGATGATGATGATAACGGCGTGGTAAAACAATTACGGTGATTTGTCGTTTGTCAAATTAGTGCAAAAAGAACGGACAGAGAATGAGAGAGGTAGAGGGAAGGGGGGCGAAGAACGAAAGTAATATGCTGAACCGTCATCATTCGCAAGCGATATGCGGCACACCATAAATGGACGAAACGAAAATCGAAAGCGAAAGTATACATGCGAGCTTTCGCTTTTTCCTATTTCTTTTTACATTATTATTTAGTTGGATTCCTCCAAAACACGTACAAGAGAAAGGTAGGGAAAACGAGACTGAGACGAGAAGAAAGAGGAGAGCACCGGCTTGGCTGATTTCCATTGATTCGAGTACTGGGGTAGCTGTGTGCAAGTGAAACCATTCGAACTTACACAGCAAAATTAAAACGTCAGCGGCGAAAGCCTGACTGAGCCCAGAGAAATGGAAGAAGGAAAAAGGCGAGAGAGAAACAAAGTTCCGACAGCCGCATGCAACAATAATAACCATAACTTCACCTTTACCTGGAAATGCTAATAGGAAAACGTTTCGCTATCGCCGGCTCTAATCGTTCTTTTTTCCCGTTGCATTTCGTAAATTTGGTTTTCATTTTTCCCATGCGACCGTTGAACGCGTACAACAACCACCGACGGAATAGTACAAATATGCATATTTAGTGAGTAAGTGAGTGTGCGTTGCGCACCAACTGCTGTTGCATTCACCGAAAAATTGCCCATAAACACAATTTTCATGTTATTCCTTTTTTTTCCTGTTCTGTTTTGCCGGCCGAGCGAAAGTGGAGTTTTTTCTCTAGACTCAAATGAATGGGCGGGCAGCTTGAATAAATGAAATGAGTCCGAACCGTGGACGCGTTGGAAGAGTGCGTCACTTCTGAAGTGCTCAGTTCAGTTGCACAAGAAAAAGAGAAATAATAATCATAGCGCTTTTACGGGGATCAACGAATAGTGCCGAGCCATAGAATAGGAGAAGGGGAGGGCTTAAGGGACATCAGAAGTGAATAAAGAGAGAGAGATAGCACTTAACTCTTACAATCAGCACTACCAGAATAAGTTAATAATTGGCCATCAATTTCCTACGACCCGCAACGATTGCCAGCTGCCGAGTAAAAATATCCGTGAGCGGGAGATGTGCTCGGTTTGAGCATGTGCATTATTCGGAGCAGGCAAAACATCACCAAACACGTATTTCATCTTGATTGCGAGACAGTAACAGTTGCAATGGAAGAGAAGCATCATCATTAAATTCGAAAAAATAGCAACGCACATCTCTGTGTCTCACCCTATACCGAGACTCGAATGCGCTATCGTCTGTCTACCTCGTGGGCGGCATTGTTTTATGAGATTTCATTATTGAAGGCATAAATTTGAATGCATTCAATGTGCGCAGAAGCAGATGGATATTTTTCCAACGGACCAGTCAAGTGGGCACCGCACATCGACTGCGACATCGCGCCATACAAATAAAAATGATAAAAATATTTAAAATACATTCGATTTGTGTGGGTTTGTCTGTTTCATATCCGTGTAGATTACTTGTTCATGCCACATACCGTATCGATTGTCGACGCACTCCCATTTGTATTTTGTTTTCACATATTCACCAACACAATCGATCCGAGGGTGTGCGTAGAGATTTTTGGGTAAATGCTGATTCTGTTAATGTCGCTGATGTCGTATTTTTTCATGCGAATGAATGAACCGTCAATGCATGTATGTTGTGTGTGTTGTTCGTGTATTTTATTGATTGCAATGTATCCACTATTCACCTCAATCACCGCGTATTAATGTGCGTCGTCCGGCATCCTTCGTAAGGAAGATGGTGATGGCAATCACGCATATGAAATTTCGAACGAAAAAAATGGATAAAAAATAAGAGTTTCCAGTTCTTATGGTTTTTTCCCACATGAAAATGTGTGAGACGATTGATCGGGCGATTTTGGGCTATTCGATCGTTTGTTCGAGCCATGAATCCATGTCGTCGAGGTATCACCAGAATTCGATTCAATTTTGACTGGATTGGAGTCCTTGAAATGTATTTTTCCATTTGATCACTTTCACCGCTCGTGAAAGAGAGACGTTGAAAAATTGCGATTGCGAATGGAATCCGTTCCCAAAAGTTCTGTTCGCTCTAGAAATGCCAGCGCGTATTAGACGAACGTTCCATTTACTGCTAGCGATTACTTCCGAATTGGAACCGTCAAAATGGAGAAAAAGGTCAGTTTGATGGGACTGTGAGGCATGTGGCCACATCAATTGACAACCTGACACGGTCCCATCGAGAACTGGTCAACCTAGATTCTACTGTACGAATTGTGTCGAAATGAAATTGACGCATAAAATAATTTCATTTGAGTTCCGCACTTAAAATTCCATTTCTTCTTTTTCTTTTCTTTTTTATCTTTTCCTTCCGTTTACGTGTCTCTTTCCAACTCACCACAGGAATACCGCTGCACGCAAAGTAAAAACGCATATCTCAGAGACGTCGCCGACATATTATAGACGAAGCTATCAAGGGGGCTTAAACCGAGCCCCCGTCAATCCACCGCATAGTATGGAATTCTTACGTGGCATTTATGCATTTATGCAAGTTAGTCGTTCATCGGTAAGTGCAAAATTTTCCTCTCTCTATCTCGCTCCACATATATTGATGCGTTTACGCACCGTCCAAGTGTTCGTGCAGGCGAAGATGTAGTGCTACACACAACATATACATACTACAAACACTACCATACAATAGATTCGGATACGATTATCAAATTATCTTCTTGTGCACCCAGTGTCTATCCTTTTGTTTCCTTTATTCATATATGTAAATTGAACCCGGATCGACGATACACATTACGCAAAACATATATGTATCCTGTATAGCATTGAATTATGTATTATTTTATGTTGATGACTATCATCATCAAATTATTTATTAAGTGATAAATATGGCACTCGATCTCCCGAACAAAGAGGCGCACCTATTTATTGTAGGCAATGCTGTTCATATATAGAGAGAGACGTATTTCAAATTAAATCCGCATTGTTCTCGCCTCCATTGAATAAAATAATAAAATCGTCATTAACTGATCATTAATTAATTAATTTATAGTATGTGCACTTGTGCAGTGCACTGATTATGACCGATTGCGAATCCTAACATTATTATGTATCATTAATGGTACACCTGTGCCTGTACCTGTGCCTGTACCCTGCACCTACTAATCGCATTATTCCAATATATAGACACAACAACCAACTGTATTTGAGTAGTCCAATGGTGTTTGTGTGTATGTGTGTGTATTGGATTCTGATACGCGATGGCATTATTGCGTCAAAAACGTAGCGACACGTCACATGAATTATGAATAGATGAATATCTGATCCACTACACAACATTTATATTTAATTGATCAATATTTACAATATATAGGTAGATAATGATATAATAATGAAAATAATAAATACCTACAAATATACTTATATGCAAATGAACATTAAACACGTAGCGATTAAAATTAAAAACAACAAAAATATCTCTTTTGAAAAATATGTGTGTGCAGAGGCTCTGTGGTGTATAGAAAAATAAACCATAATGGTAATTCTCTTCATTTCTATAATTTCTATCAATTTGCTTTCGACTTCACCAACTAATCAATAGATCAATTTTTAAAAAATGCGCATAGATCACAACCCTGAAATGGGTTTTCAAAAGCTTTTGGGCAATGGCCCTGCTGAACTTAGGCTCCAGTTAAAACTCGATGCGTGTAACTCTATCGATTTGGTAATTGGCTTTAAATTGACATTCTATTTCGAAATGGGCCTTGATATAAACGGCTGCCGTTTCCACTGAGAATGGAGAAAAACTCAAACTCACTGAGTGACCATTTTCATGGAAACGACAGCCATTCAAATCGAGGCCTGTTTCGGGTCAATCCGCGTATTACACCGTGCTACATTTGATGAGATTTTTCAGCTCTTTCGGATCGGACCACGTGCAATTTCAGGTCCAAATGAGCAAAACGGTGTAGCACGGTGTTATCGGAGCCAGGAATGCATTTTTGTGTGGACATGAAATGAAGTTCAGCATGATAAGAGGAGGTCAGTGCCCCAAATTCTTGGAAATCCATTTTACAGTGGTATGATTCCCTTAATGAATATTTTCATTTTGTTCGATTATTCTGATCTTACTGAATTTATGCTGTCAAGTACCTGCTGCTTAGACAATCACAATATGGCAACACATACATTTTATACCAAAAAAAAAAAATGCAAAGAAAATCCCAAATTTTCAAAATCGATTTGAACGAACAGAAAATTTTGCTTTCGATGAAGGAAAATTCGCATTCTGCACATAGAAAAATTCAAATTTTGTCGCAATGCCGAACATGCATAAGCATATATCGCTAATTGGACACTAATGCACACATACCTCACACAACTGACACTGTCGAACAGCCACAGGCGCACACAGAAACACAATTGCACACACCCACACACAAATAATGATTGGATCGAGTTGTAGACAATTATAATTTATTCGAAAATTATATATCCAATCCATATCTTGAGCTCCATTTATTTAAGTGAGAAGATTATTCACAATTAGAAATCGAGTCATATCTCTGAAGGAAACGTCACTAAACGCAAATTCTCTCTCCTCTCTCTCTCTCTCTCTCGTTCTTTCTCTTTCTCTCTGCATTTTCTGTATATTCGTGTGTGTTTTTTTTTCTTCTCCCCTTTCTTCTTGGTCTTTCACATTCGCACATCCGCAGGCAAATCATGTGAAAACTGATTCGGCCGTATTCCGTTTGCACACGAACGCAACTGTAATTTTACTCGTCACATTTTCGATAGCCGTTACAACGCGACAGTACGTCGGCAACCCGATAGATTGCGTTCACACGAGGTAAGTGGAGGAAGGGCGTTTCGAAGCACTGATCGGTAAAAGCGGAAAATGGAAAATCGATGGATTGTGTCCTCGCTTAGAGTGAGCGCACGGTAAGCGCTCATGCGGTGGCTGCGCTCAGATTTTCCATTTGGCAAATGATTTATTGCTCAGCCAGTGTGTTGTTAGCGTCTGAATGTCGACTCGAATTTTAATTTTTATTTCATTTTCTCTCCCCTTCTTCACATTTCCGTTCATTTACTACTTGATGATGATGATGATGACGATGATGACGACAACGGCGATATATTCATGATGGATCGTTGCCTCGAATGCACACAGAGACATTCCGGAGGACGTTTTAAATACATATTGTTGGATTCATTCAACTTATACAGTAGTTGATGCATTTATGAAGAAACAGGGATTAGAAGTGCCTTTCCCAGGTATAGATAATTCACAAGGAGCACGTGGACCGTTAACGATAAAACACAACAAATATTATCAATGGGTAGCATTTACACTATTCTTCCAGGTGAGTGCATTTAATATTATTTGTGCGTCCATTAAAAATTTCAGGGGCTAAACGGGGAACGGCAGCGAATCGTTAAACTTTCCAATTTAATTGCCCATTGAAAATCGAGTACGCGGTACCCGCGCACATCTTATGGCGGGAGCGTGCACTTGATGCACTCGGTGTACAAGTACCCACACACGCGACATGCAGTGGCTCTGATCGGAAGTTTTATCCTTATTTCGTATGAAACTAATTCCATTGAGCTTGCGGCAGTAATTTTTCCCATCAAAACTTCGCACATAAATTCGACGTGTGACTGGGGGAGCAATGCGGAAATGGGAGAATGCGGGCGCAGTAAAAGATGAAGTCAAAGAAAATCGAATCGAGTGAGAAACTACGAATTAAATGCGCGTACCCAATCTACCATTATTCCATGTGATAAGCGAAGCGAACGACTTAAAACAAAACGAACGAATAAAAATTAAATTTCATTTCACACATTATTTATTACACATCGACCATAATTTCCAATTACAAGCCGTTAACCGTCGTCGTCAATAAATTAAGTGGCAACAACGATTTTCTACACGATAATGTAAATTGGAGATGCTGCGCCTGAGCATGTGCTTATGCGTGTGTGTGTGTGTGGAGCGGATGAATCCCGCCGAAAATAAATCGAATCGCAAGCGTTCCGTTCAAAATAGTGGGCGCGATAAAATATTTTTGTTTGTTTTCTACACATTTATTCATTATTTTTTTACACTCTATTTTGGCCCTGTCTCGCTCGCCGTTTGATGCGTGTATCGACACCGTCACAACCGCAACCACTACTGCGTAAATCATGGAAATGTTCTCTTCTATTTGCATTGACTCGCGTCGCATCGGTGTTTAGAAGCGGAATCGGCCGTGACAACTTTTTTTTATTTTCCGCTTTGATTATTATTAATGACACTGCCGTCGTTTGTCGTGGCGGTGCGTAACGATAACTCAGATTGCACAGAACGCGCATTGGCGCAACCGACGGAAACGATGGCGACGATGACGACGATGACGACGACGACGAGGACAACAATACGAAATCCCGATTACTCATGCCATAAAATAGCTGAGTGAGCGACAGCGTACGCGAAATGGAATTAAAGAATGAGTTATCTGACGGTATATTCGGACATTTTATTTACGTGTCTCATTCGCGATGATTTTTATTGTTGTCCCTTGTCCCGCGCGCCTGGACGACATGTGTTCCTTCTGCGAAAATTCCTTTTAACGACCAACACATTCGCCTACGAATCTCGAAATGAACATGAATTCTCCTGCAATTGCGACAATTAATGGACACGGAAAGTCTGAAATGAAATTTGCGAGAAAAGAGACAGAGTGAGAGATGCTCGGATGACATTCTCAACGCTCTCGCGCAATGTGACGGTTGATGCAATCGTCAACCTCGGCATCGTATGGCGCACACAGCGAAAAAAAATCTTCTTAGCAGTTCTTGTGATCTTCAGTTTTTCTTCTCAAATGCACTGAGTGAAGCTTTTCTCTTTTTCATGAGCTGGAACCCAGCTATTGCCTGTCAATGCGGTGTGCGCAAGATTGGCGATGTGAGGATTTTTCGTCGATTTTCCTTGAGATTCGGTGTCATAACGTGCCGTTCGAAGAGTTAAAAATCATATTTGGGTTTCGAGTAAATCGGACAACGCTACATTCTCCCTAATATTTGTGCATTATCATTGTGCCTCATTCACCAGCCTAGTGCCGAAGCAATAGTCATATTCAGCCGCTTTTAGCCCAAACAGTCATTCTAATGCTGCACAACTGCACGTCGGCCAAAATGGCTGACAAATATAATGCATATTCCCGATACATAAAGGTAAATTGTTAAATAAGTGATAGTTACGACCACTAACTTACCATGATAGAATCCTTGAAAATCCGTGAAAGACCGCCAATGTCTGTGAAGTGAGCCAATTTGGTTCATTCGGTGTTCATCAGCTAATTGTTGTGGTCATAACGGGGAACGGGGTGGAGATAATGGAAAATTACGCAAGGTCCGGCGTTCGGAAAATTCGGGAAAAGTGTTTTTCATCATTTTCTCAGCTCCTGGGCATTATCCGGAATTTTCCGAGCCCCTGACCTTGTGTACCTTTTCCGAACCTCCCATTATCTGCAACTTTCTGGAGCATTCCTGAGCGCTATCTCACACCCTGTTCCCCGTTATGACCACAACAATCAGCGGATGAACATTGAACACCGAATGAACCAAGTTGGTTCACTTTACAAACATTGGCGGTCTTCTAGGGATTTTCAAGGATTTTATCATAGTAGAATAGTGTGCAATGCTATGCACCATGCATATGCACTGAGTGCAAGTGGCATCAATTGAAGAAAAAATGACACTGTCAAACACTGCAATGACACCGCTCCAGTCCATGGGAAATCTGGGATCGAACGAGTAGGCAGCTTCTCACCGCGGAACGTAAAATAATGCTAGAATATTTTTTCGCTGTGTGCGAACACAACGAATGACAAAATAAATAAATAAACAGAATGGGAGAATCGGAAGAAAAGTGAACTTCTGGTGAGTCCGAACGCATTCGAAATGTAGCCGAGCAATTGAATTGACGCATGTCATAAACAATGACGCCCGCTGTCTGGCAACGTTTCACAAACAAGATAATTAACCCGTCGACCGACTGATCGAAGTGCAAGAGTTGAAGCAACAAGTGATCGAGTCAATGTCGAGCCCAAAAACAATGGAAATCAGTTCCAATTCGATATTCGTCTGTCGCATTTAACAATGTGTCCGTCATCGAGCCGGTCACCCATTAATTTCGGCCGTAATGCAACGAACACGATATCAAAGGAACAACAGTGAATGCTGATCCATTAGTTGACCTGTTCGGCTGATGATGTTGATGTTGGCGCTAGCGATGTTCGAGGAAATAAATGATCGAAATGTGGTCGAGCAAAAGACCGATCGTTCGAAACAATGAAACGAAAAAAAGCGATTTTCCAATTCCAATTTTCGTTTTGTCTTTTAGTGTCTTTGGCGCGTACGTCTGGGCGAGCGCACGTATGCGTGGCCGTGCGTGCGCTCGCACGCATCGACAATCGAATTCTATTTTCGGCCTGTGTTTGCTCGATTTACTAAGAAATGCATGAATTTCCCTTTGCCCGTCGAACAGTTGCCACGATGGTTTCGGTGGGCATTCAACAGTGGGCTGGGCGAGCATGGAGGCAAATGGTGCAGCGTAAAAGGAATTGAAGAAATCATTCTAAATTAAGACGCGCAGCAGTCGGGAATGCGCTACGTGTGGAGAAGGAGCGATAGAGAATGAATACTAACACAACACACACACACACTCACAGCGACGCGGCGCGCTTGCGCTAGCTCGCTCTCGCGTTCATCGCGCACAGTCGCTGAATCTTTTTGCGGCAACTGCACAGCACCTCGCTTAAATCACGTTCATTATACGCTGGCTCTCTATAAATTATAAAATACACGCGTTGCTTAATGGCCATACTATACACGTCGTCGTTGCGGTACATATTTCCATCATTGCAACTACGTTCGCTTGGAATAATAGAACATGGTTTTTCGAAAGCAATTTCTCAATGTGTTTGAGGCACAGGTACAGGCGCACAGCGGGCAAACGATGCCTCGACATCGACGTTTCGACGGTTCGACTGTTCATTGCACAATGTCATTCGGTGCGCCACGCTCGCACGCACTCACTCACACACGCACGATCTCTTGGAAAAACTAAATAGGTTTGGGAGTCGATGCATCCGACGTTAACCAGATGTAGTGAAAACTAAAACACGTTCGACTTTGCTCACGGCAGACACACCGGGCCTCCCTCGCTTCCCGCAACAATCCGCAGTCCGCACAATGTTGCACGATTCTCTCTCTCTCTCTATTTTCTTTTCAGCTTCGGAGGAAAACGGAAAAAAATCTTTGATTATTTTTCCATCGTTTGCTCTTCTCGTCGATGCTGTGTGTGTTTGCGTTCGTCGGTTTCGTCTATCCGCGCGCTCAGCTCGCATGCACTACAATGCCGTACATAATTCATGCAGTCGATGCTTCGATATTAATTTACTACGCCGTATACCAGATAGACGAGCACTGATTGAAACAAAACAAATCGTAAATTGGTTGCTTGCTTTTGTCAGATTTCCACGGCACACACACACACACTCGCATCGAACGAGAGAAATTCTAATCGGAGTGCCGCCTGCAATGATCGTAATCGTGCGCATCTGACTGGGCCGATTGACTCTGTCTAGCAGCTAGAACTACTGCGCTGCAGAGCCGTTGTGCTATATGTTTCATCATAAATCTTACGACGGCGGCGACGACGGTGGCGGCCGGAGAGCGATACCTATATATTTCATTTCGGTATTGACTCTTCGCCGTACAATTCATTGCTATTTCAATTTCTAATTTGTTTATTTTCAACATTCGGCTCGGCATCGACACGGCACAGCGTACACGCGCGCACGCGAACAAATCGTCTCGACTGACGTCGGATGGTTACGAAAAAAAATTGAGCATCGAATTCGCAGCTCGCGACCGTACGGCAACGTCAATTTTGAAACGAAATCTCGTTCGGCCCTAACCTCCACATTTTCCTCTTCCGCTTTCGCGGCCTTTTCTTGTTATTCCTTCAATTCGATACTTCCAACGTCGACGGATGGGGTTGGGCAAATACACTGTTTGGCTTGTTGTTGGCGTTCGTCGGTGTCGGATTGCATTCGTGTTGCAGATTGAGCTGTACACGAGTTTCCCGGTTCGCCACATGATTCCGACTCAGTGCATAAGAGGATAGGCCATATGCCACGAACCCATCTCAACGAGAACAATAGTTAAAATGGAACGACACCCTGCGTATCGGCGTTCGGTTTCTTCGCCTGAAAATACCGCCGATTTTTCGATTCTTCGGTTCGATTCTGCTCGATTGACGAGTGTCTCACCAATACACGCACGTGCTCCGTCTTGTCGAATTTTACTAACCGAATGAGACAGTGCGTCACACATGCTTCACACTGCTCACGTGGCCGAAATATTTCATCGAGAACGATGTCTCCAATTTACATACAGATTTATGTCCCATAAATCATCGTACAAACGAACAGATCATAACTAATCTCTTTCGTTCTCGCCCCTCCCCCAATTCCATCTCCTCTCCCCTCCTTCGTCTGCCGCTTCCTCGGCTCGACGTCGCTGTCGACGATTCGTCGTTCATCGCGTCCAGTCCAGAAGTGGGGAAAAGACGGCTGCCAGCCCATTCTGACATTGGACCATGTTAGTCGCGCGCGTGCTGCTCAAGTGTTCAACATACACGCAATCAGATAACAAACATCGACTCATCACATCGGACTCGAGCACGTCGAGCAAAGAGTATTCACTAATCGGCAATTTTTCATGTTCATTCGAAACCGCAAAATGAAAGGGAAATATGACTTCAGCGCCATGGGGCCATGACTCGACTCGACGGTCGACGCTGGCCCGAACGAACAACATTCGATCGGTTCAATTTCCAAAGTGATCGATACACGACGACGGCGGGGAGCACTGGCAACCGTTCAGCATCGCTGAGAACGATGTTAGGAAAATTCACGAATTTCTCGCTGTTCCAAGTTCCAACTTCGATTGTTGATTGTCCCCCGGTCCCGTTCGTGCACCATATCAATCGAAGAAGACGATCGAATGTTGTAAGTCCGCATGCGTGCGTGTGTGAAGTCGGCGCTGAGAATAACCAATTTCGTCTGGGCGATACATGCAGTCGCGTTGATGTCCCGTCGACACACGATCGAACCAGCACCGCTGGTTGACTGGCTGGCTCAGGCAGCGCAACGCAACCAATACACATGCGACCACGCAAACGAAATGGACAGTGAAACGTGCGCGCTCGTTCTTCGATTGCGATCGCTTGCTCTCTATCTCTCTCTCTTTCTCGGCCTCGTGCTCTTTCGCCCCGTCGCTCCCTTTCGTTCGCTTTCTTCGTGGCCGCGACGTCGATACGCACAACCGTCTCCTCTTTCACAAAGAACGGCATCGACAACAACAAAAACTCGAAAAGAATAAATAATTAGAATGTGAGTTTCGGCATCAGTTTAAATTTTCGCGTCGAGATGAGCGCACACGCGACGATCGCTCGAAATTCCACCGAATGATGAGCAACGGAAATTCTCGATGAAAAATCTCTCTCTCTTTCATTTGTTCGTTGTGAAAATTGTCGTCGCGCAACCGAATTTGCATTACGAATTTTCTCATCATTTGTGCGGTGTTCTGTGCGACGCGTGCCGACCGTCGACTCATCCGTTCGCATCGTACGATCTCTCGTCGCCGTGGTTTCAGGCTGCCCGGGAGCCGCCGGGACACAAAGGTGCGAATAAAGCGGCGAAAATTGTTTATTGTTGATGCACGCGAAACGACGACCGACGACCGACGACCGACGAGTGCACGCTGCACATCCGAAATGACATAATTGACAATTGTTGGCAGAGCGGTTTATGCGTCGCCCATAATTGCATCAAGTTTATGGCAACTTGTAAACATGTTATGGGCGCAGAGAACATTCAAGTGACGGTAATAAAAGCGAAATTCGCCAGCGAAGTGTGTTGATCTGTGTATCGTGTGCGAATCGCGGACTAGCGCGGCCGGTCTGCGACGTTCGCTAGTTCGTCGCCAAAAGAGAAGAAAAATGACGCGGACATGGTGACAATTGCTGATGTGGACGTGCAGAAGGGGCGAACGTCATTCGCAATGAAAAAACGCAATCTTGAGCCAGCTATTGTCGGCACTTGGCCCACATGCAGCATGTTCGCCAACACCAAATGCACAATAACTCATTTCATCGGCGCAATCAATTTTAAAAATATTAATTTTTTTTTTGGTTCAATGTTGACGGGGACGGCGACGACAACGGCCACGACCATGACGCCCGATGCAATCGCCGCCGAGCGAATAGCAATTTTCGCGAGTGCCCAACACACAAATCGCATCGATGATAAACTGCGTGATACATTTTAGACGTTTATGATATGCGCGGCCAAAATGAGAAAATGCGAAAGTGGGAAAATGCGAATAGCAAACGAGAAGGAAAAGCACTTTTCATGTGTGCCTGTGCGTACGCCGAGCGCATTGGCTGCGAGTCGTATGCAATTTTGGTGTGAACGGATTGCATTAGCCGATGCGAGTGAAAAGCCATAAAAATTTATGGCCAAAGCGAAAACGGAGCAGCACAACTTCCAATTCGATTATTTTGCTTTTCTTTCTTTCTTTCGTTCTCTCCTTTAATTTAATTCGACACAATGACGATGAATATTATTATTATTCTTATGGGCCGAGAATGGCTTAGTGCAAATTGGCCGAATTCCCATGTCCACGACGCCCCGTTCTTTCAACCCGCCTTCAACGATAACCGCGATCCAATGCATTTCACGTGATCCGGTTCGAAGCCAGAACGAATATATGGACAATCCCTTCCCTGCTCTCTCCGCTTCAACCGCAAACATAAGCGCTGCCTCAATTTTTCGTTTGAATAATTTGCTGCGAAGGAAATCCAAAGTGATGCCTTGACATGAAAATAATGTGTTAAACAATTAGCGAAGAATTTCGCAATTAACAGCAGTTGGTGGCGCGCGCGCGCGTACCGTGCACGTCATGCAGTACTTTTCAGATCATCGTCATTAGCATTTTTGCCACATTATCAACAACACGAAAACACGTCTGTTTGTGTGACACGCACCACGTCGAGAGTGAGAATGTGGCGTCGCCACCGTCTCCGTCAAACGCATTGAGTCGAGGGGAAAAAGAAAAAATCCCGGACATCAGACTATCCCGATTCCGGGTGAGGACGCGCGGCTAGTAAATGCATCTCGATCTCGATACTCAGCTTGACCTCCTCTAAGCGTCGATAGGGGCACCAACAGGTCGAATCGAAATATTCCCAACAAATATCCGTTGCATCGATTCGATCTTTGGTCGAAGCTCTTTCTCCCGATTCAAACAGCTGCGAGTGATGAGCAGCCAATCGATTGAAAATTCCAATAAAAAGCCCAGAATCAAGTTCAAGCACGCGTGCGCCATGCCGGCACACCGAAACACCAATTTAATTAATGCGAGC
>JANTFB010003340.1:0-15669 GCA_026546635.1 Porricondyla nigripennis | reverse complement strand
ACACAAAATCGTAAACGAAACAAATAATAATAATAGAAAATCGTGACTTGTATTCTATCAATATGAGTTGAGACTGAGTGTGTGTACCCTGTACCGTGTACCCCCATATGTATATGGGTTTTTGTATCGCGGGCCCACGACAACACCGGGTTTCCTTTTCCATACATCAAATGATACTGTACTACAATGCAGCACATCTACGCTATACCCATGCAGTGCTCTATACACCATACAATATTCATGTAGGATAACTATTGAACTCGACGGAATATACGCTCGCATGCATTCATAAGAATTCTGATGATGAATGTGACGCATTTTCGTTTTGTTCGAATTTTATCTTTTTCGCTCAGTTTTTTATTATTATTTCGTCGACACATGACCGAAGGTTTTTATCGCGCACTCACTCTGGCATCGTTAAGGTCCCCTACCTCCGAACACAAATTATGCGATCAATACGCGATTCATTTATCGCCAGAAAAAAAGACACTCGACTATCTAGATCTACCCATTAAAATAAATGAATAATAACAATAATAATAATATGCATTTATTGTTGAAATTATTGTTTGAAATTCGAACGAAAATAGATTTTGTGTGAATAATCGAGCCTGAATCGAGATTTCATTCAAATTCCGAACGACTACGAAAATCGGTGACAAATGCACCGCATATGCGTGAACTGGAACAAAACAAAAGAATGGTCGAAACGAGATATTCATATGGATCGATTGACATTCAATGCAGATCGATTGATATGCGAGGCAAATCGATTGGACTAGCGCATTCAGATTGAAGATGGACTGGGACACTCCGAACACACAATCGAAAAAATCGTTGTTGATAACAAGCCGCGTGATGGTCGAATGGTCAATGAAACACGTATGCAGCAACAACAAAAGTCAAGAAACATTCATCACAAAAGCATGCGAATAAAATCAGGGCCCACCTGAGTGTATGTGTCCGCCTGTCGCGGAGAAAAAAAAATGTCAAATTCGCGGATTTTCTCGAAACACGCATTCGTTCACACATTATCATCATCTTCCGATGTGACCCACATTGCATCTTTCCATTCATTTGTCGTATTAATTTGAATGTGAACGACCTGCAAACTGTAATTCAGCGATGAGACACAAACATTGGAAACATCCAAACATCGAAAATTTGAATTTCTATTTTTCGATTTTTTTGTTGTTTTCATTTTGTTTTTCTCCATCTCTCGTTTCGTTCCACTCGTTTCCTGCGGATGTATCGATCCAATCGTTGTCGTCGTCATCATCGTCGTTGTCGTCATCTTCTTTGCAATACTGCGGCTTTTCAAGCGATTCTCTTCTGGCTTCGAAGAGGCCACATAAAACGCAAACACTCATACACATCTCACACAAACAAAAGTCCGGGCGAACTGTTCTTCCACAATCGCCCACTCGCAACCTATATAACGAATAAAAATAAATGCAAAAAAACACTCTTCTCGCTTCATATAATGATAATAAGAGCCAGGCTATAAGTTGTTATAAAATAGAAGAACAGAAACGACGAAAAAGAAAAAGTACAAAAAGTGAAGCAAAATACTTCGGCACGAGAGCCAACATATTCAAAGCGTTTAGAGAAGGAGAAAAAACATATTTCGTGCCATTGAAATTGATCCAAAAGGAAAGAAGAAGAAGGAATAAAAAAAACAATCGAACTTCATTGCCAACCACCAAGCGCAATCGCGATCCGCGCCATTTAGAAATGCTTTCTTTCGGCGCTGGCGTACGACGAATGTTCCGTTCACGACAGAACAAGTTTTCTATGCACATAATAAACTATCGCTATAGCCCGTGTGTCCATGTGTAATGTGTTCGAGTTCGTACACAATATCGTGTAATTGTAATTGAATGCGGTGCACAGGCGAAGAGCACTTGCTCAATCGGCGACGTCCACCTACAAAGCATTTTTGCATGAACGTCGAACATCGTTGGCATAATTTTTGCCTTTGGTCTCAAGTGCTATTAATAATAATAATAATAATAATAATGCTTTACCCATCTACTCTCTCTCTACACCATAGAGCATAGCGACCATAGAGTGATGTGTCCATGAAACGAATGTGCAGCACAGACTCAGACAACATACGACATGCGCGCATTACTCTCGCAATGAAAAATGGGCTATTTGTTTTGTGCTTTTTTGCCTATTCCTGTTATTATTTGTAGTTCATTCGGAGGCGTAGGTTTTGGCATTTCTTCGGTTCGCGTTCGGATAAATGCGCGCGTTCGCAGTTCAATTGGCCCATTTGAGATTTTATGCACGAAAAAAAAAATGAAATAAAAACGTTTCGTATCCATACAATGTGCATTGCACCACATGTAAGCTCATGGCGTAGCATTCCGTTCGTCAGTGAGCGTGCCTATGCCTGTGTGTGCTGTTCATTGATAGCGCAGCCAAAGCACATATCCTATTCCAATCGGTTCATAAATTGTTCAGTGCCACCAATTCAGCCCAATGCTGAATGCCAACAACATTTGATTCATATTGTTGTCGATGTCGAATTCGTTCATGCAAAAATGCCGTGACGCTGCCATGATAAACGCGCGCACCGACCGCATCGAACGCGCGGGGATTGCGGAACACGGCGAAGAATAAAACGAAAAAAACGAAAAAAAGCCAGCAAAACATGAACATAAACTCTGTGCTTCAGCGACGATTTTCCGCGAACGAAAAATCGTTTCTCGTTCGATACGTGGTGCATTAAATATACAATTTTTGGTATGCAATTCAACGATAAATCATTATCATTATCGATCGATTGTTGTTCTATATGTAAATATGTCGTGTTAATTACGTGGAACATGCCACACTGTCACACATGCTCGTTGGAACACCAATTATTATTACAAAGAACCCTCGTTCGGATTGAATACGCGCACCGCATTAATCATTTGGGATATTTGTCGGCAGCGATGGTGGCGGTGGTGGCGGCGGCGTCAACGACGTCGCCGTCGTGGACGATGGCGAAAACCAAATGAGATTGTTTATTATTGTATGCGCTCTGCCAGCGCTATTAGTGCATTTATCTAATGGCGGAGAAACATATTGGCATGTAGTTTTTCACTTGCACACGCACACACAGCACAGAAATCCATTTTTTTCACAGCCGTGCCATTCCATTCGCCCATCGCCGTCGTCGCCGTCGTCGTTCGCATCGGGCACAGGCATCAAATGTATTATATGTACTATTATTACCTACCTGAACATAAAATATTTTGTACTTTACGCTCCATGGTGTACGATTGCAATTTCACGTTCACCATTTTCCAAGTGTAATTAAAATGTGCCAGGCCATTAAAAGTATTTTACGATTGCCAACGATGAGTGTGAGTGCGAGCGTACATTCGCACCATCAATTCGAACTCCATCGCATCACACAACACAACACAACACCGATCCAATCGTCCGTTCCAGCGACCGCCGCCTCAAACGACAACAACAATCCGAACGGTTGCCGCCGATGCCGCACCGATGTGTAATGTGTTCGCGTATTTACATCGAAGATTTAATTATGTGCCCATACGTATTGAGGTGCATCTTCATCTTTTCATCTCGTTGTCGTCTGCGGCAGGCAGCTGACGGTTGCTGCAATTTTTTTTGTTCAGTCTCTCTCCCTCCTCTCTTCATTTTATTCACACGCATTGTTGTCCGAGTGCCTTTTTATGTGACGAACGAACGATGCACTCGCTCGACTCACTGGCTGGCCACACTTACACGCACATATGTGTGTGTGTGTGTGAGTGTTGTGTGCGCCGTCGTAAGTTTTCGAGCGGTTTGTTTATACCGAATGACATAAACTTAAATAACCAAAGTATGCAATTAATGTCATTCTCATCATTTTGAAGTCGTAAATTGTTTCTGTTCGGCCACCACCATCGTTTCGCCGTGTCGCACACACATCTTCCACACTTCGAGAATCCGACATCCATGTCATCTTTTCGCTGCGCTTTGCGGCTTTTTATTTTAACTGCTTTTGATTTGTTTTGGTCTTTTTCTTTTCTTCTCCTTCTTCTTCTGCTTCTTTTCCTTCTTGCACAATTGAGCGTATATGTCTGTGCAATTCATTTCTCCTTTTATTTTCATCTTCAGCGTGCTCGGACCTGGACTCCGTCTTCATTTTCATTATTATTGCTATTATTATTACGATTCTCTTCATCTCTCGAACATGAACACGAACGCTGTCGATGTGGAGATGCATTGAGCATGCTGTCAAGCATACTGCGGACTACCGCACATCTATTTGTTTCGTTCCGTAGTGGTCGAATCGGGCAAATGATAACATCTGTGCATAGGGCCCAGATTGGCACCAAAGCCGAATGGAAACAGTGAAATTGCACAGCACAGCACGTTATGCACAGCAGCGGCACATTTATTTTATGATAATAATATGATTTTTTTCGCCATTTCATTTC
This sequence comes from Porricondyla nigripennis, assembly GCA_026546635.1. Taxonomy (NCBI): domain Eukaryota; kingdom Metazoa; phylum Arthropoda; class Insecta; order Diptera; family Cecidomyiidae; genus Porricondyla; species Porricondyla nigripennis. The sequence goes on along the minus strand of JANTFB010003340.1, from coordinate 11,224 downwards.
TTCTTGCGATCGTCTTGGAGCCGCGGTATCATTGATTCCAACCGACGAAGGCTGATATCGGCAACGACGTCGGCTCGCATGCACAATGCGCTGCACTTACGCGCAAGCCATATTCGTTATGCATGCGAGCTGGTAGCCACGAATGACAAAAAGTCGTGACAACAAATAATTAGAAATGTTCAGAAGAAAAGAAAAAAACAAAAATGAATATAAATAAATTGAGCAAAAGAATGTACGAGCAGCGCGTTGCGATTAAGTCTTTTTTATGATTATTATTTCTATGAGTAATTCGTACATACGATTCGATTCACTCTCTCTATCTCTTTACGTCTCTCCGTCTCTATTCCCAACTTTTACGTTTTCTACAAAACCCATACGTGTGGCATGTGTGGCATTGCCGCTGCCCGGCGCTCGATTCGTGTCGTTTCGTTTGAATTTGTTTCTTCTTCTGTTATTCGCAATTCAGCACCGAACACCACCGTCCAAGTGAGAACAATATTTCCCATTCTGCGTGTCGATCGTAAAAATTAATTTTATTGTTTGTGCCACAGCAAATGGCGTCGACGACAACGACCACAAAAAGACGAACCGCCGCAAAAATGCCATTCATTAAATTAAAAACCAAACATTAATTAAACACTTAACCATTTTTATTGATCGAAAAATTTATAAATTGAACGAATGAGATCTTAATGATGATCATGATCAGGTCAGATAGCTAGATGCATCAGAAATGTGCCAAGATGAGACGAACAGAAACGAACGAAATCGGAGATGAAAGGGAAACAGCAACAACCTGCATGGCCAATTGGGAAATGCACTGCACAGACACACACACGCATCCATACAGCACCCAAATGGTTGTCGTGTGGTTCGATGGGCACTTCTCCATTCATCTAAAATCGAATGACCATTTGATCATAAATTTTAAACTTATCGTTTCGTCTGATGCACAACGGGGTATTCGCACATACGTCGATCGTGCGTTGAAATCGTATTTAATTGTTAGTTATTGATATGGCCGTAAGCGACTGAGAGCGGTTAGGTTCCATTTTATTGCATCCCCCCTTACCATTTGATGGGCGATTCGAATGCGTGGAGCAGATATGTTTATTTCATTGATGATGCGAGGACACGTGTTCACTACGTATTCCTCTAGCGTCTAGCATCTAGCTTCTGGCGTTTTGCATATTGCGAATTATTTCATATTTATTGAATCTGCGAATGCGAAGTGTATATCAAATGTCCGGCGCCCATATCATTTTGGGTGAAGAGAGACGCATTCGGCATTCGATTCTATCAGTTTTTGTTCCGGTGTCATCAACTGTCACTTCAATGCATTTCGCAAATGAGCAAACGGAGAGAACGTGAAACGAATTGCAACGACGAATTAACGACACGTGTCGGCTGCACGCTCGCAACTCCAGTCCTCTCGTGATGCTGAGCACCACGCGCGCGCGCAACTATGGAAAAGACACCTTTTTCCGTGTTCGTTGCTTGCGCCGGTGAAAATCGTAGATATTGAAAAGGCGGCCAGTTAAATGGCAAAGTGACCGTTTGCATTTCTTTTGCACCAATTTGAGCAGGAAATATTTGCGCAGATAATAAATGGCCGAAACGAAAAGGTAAATAAAGCGAACAAATGAAACAAAGCACCAGCCACGGCCGAAACAACAATGAATAACAGTTATTGCGACCGAAAAGATCATTTTTTTTGTCTTCTTCGTGGCTCGCTCGTTCGCTCGCTCTCTCCATCTCGTGGCTGTTGATTTCGTCTCTGAATCAGAAGCGGTAGATAAAGTGTGCCCCAGAGAGCGAGCGCACACCGTAGGATCGTGGAGCGACGCAATACAGCGTCCAAAGTATTTTTAATGATCGTTTTATGTTTTGTGTTCTTTTACTCTCGTTTTGTTTAACTTTCACATGAAGTCCAATTTTTGGTTTTTTTTTCTTTTTTTCCGTCCGATCCATACATATCTTCTCGCTGCGACCGTCCGCGACTGCCGCTACTGCTTTTGCTTCAATTTGGCCCACTGCTTTGATCTTAATCTGTTTTATATTCTTCGGCTGTAATTGGTGAAGCTCTTTTTCGCTCGTCGATGTGTTCAGCTTGAGCCGATTTTCGTTTTTTTTTTGTTCAAGTCGCAATCAATGTGATGGCTTCGCGAACAAGTGAGTGCCCGCGCGCTCACTCAATGCATGAAATGACACACGGCATCAAGGGCGAGGGAAGAAAATAAAAGAGAAACCCAAAACATTGTTTGGGTGTCTCCGTGCATGTGTGTTCGTCTGTCTGTCTGTGTGTATTATGTAAAATAGAAGACGAAGACGAAGTAGCCCGAAAAACGCCGCTGACGACGGAAATCACCGTCCGAGATTCGCAGCAACGGAAAGAACGAATTATATTTGTGTGCGTGAGTGTAACCTCTTGAGCTGCTCCGATGAACCAAATGCATATATAGGTCGTCGCTTCGTAGTACCCCAACGATTTGACGTTCCGTTTGTTAGGGATTGCATGTGTTCGCGTGCGAGTCGTGTATTCGTAAGCGCGCCACTGTCGCCACTGTTTTGTTTTGCGCTTTATCGCAGATCACTACACGCGGTGACAGTTTTAGTTTTTTTTCTTTCGTTTTTTGTTCCATCGTTTCGTTTCGGTTTTGTCAATATCCTTTCCATTCGGCAGCAGTGTTGCCGCTTGTTCGAATGTTTTAGTCCAATCGGTGGACGCCGACGATATTTATATTGGGTCAAGGCAATTTAAAAACCATTACAATAATCGGTAACGAAGCAAAACTTTGCAATGGGATTTTTCGGTTCGTTCGTTTGTCGGTCGTCGGTCGTCGTCGACGATCTGTTTTCAGTTGTCTTCGCTGGTTTCGCACGGACGGAGACGATCATGGTTCAGCCATACACTGAAATCGTGTAACACGAATCAAAATAATAATAATAATAATGACCGAACACGTACGTAATGCATTAATAATTGCCAGGGGAGGCTGGGCCGAACGTGAACCAATGCAAAAGGGGGAGAGAAAAAAACCACACGTGCAATTGATTAATTTCGCTTATTAAATAATTTATCAAAGACACACAGCCGAAAATGTGTGTGTAGGGACGCTGGTTGGCATGCAGATACGTCTTCATTGCGCGCGAAAGTAACGATAATATAATTCGCCCATCGCTATCGATACAATCACGCATGCTGCATGTACTCGTATGTATGCGCGGCTCCGATCGCCGATCGCTGGCGAGCGAAAATCGAAAGAAAAACACAGGGAAAAGCGAAAATCCCGAAAAGACTGATTGCTGAATCGTTTATTGCACATTTTTCCTCCCCACCAATGCAAAACATTCTGATCGGACCGGAGACCGGACGCATCTTAATTATGCTATCGCTTACTTCGCGGCTGCGGCAGCGAATGCATAAAACTTTTTCGCTGATCGTAATGGCCAACACGTCGATAATCCAATTATTAATCATGCGTATGCATGGAGCATGGCCGGTTCAATATTTTAAAATAAATGAAGTTGTCAAAATATTAATGTGCTTCCACGCCAAACATAATTATAGAGTATTTCGGCGAATCCAAAATTTATGGACGCCGTTCTTGCTGATTACATAAAGAAAGAAAAAAACACAAAAACGTCCCAGCCGACGACGACGGCGACGAACCGAAAACCGACGGACGTACATACGCAGACGCACTGCATTTGGGTTTTCTTCTTCTTCCTCGTTGTCGTCGTCGTTTCGGTTATTCGATGTTGCATTTTTCTTCACACTCGTACTCTCCAGTGCCGACGAGTTCGTTCGCAATGGGCGTCATACGAACCACACGAAATCGATTTATATTTAAAATCCAATAAAAATGCATGTTTTGACCGGTACCCGAAATTTATGTGCGTTTTATGAACTGTTAAAAATTATTATCGCCATCAGGTTTGGTGTTGGCCGAACGGTGCACACCGCACACCGCACACTGATTGGTCGATGCGATTGCAATGCATGCCACGCATTTCAAATGCGACTAAATTTAGCTCGATATGCGGAAATCGGATGTTTGCAAAGCTGGTCCAATGGGCGACTCCACGTCTGGCCATCGGAAGTGAACTATTTTTGGGCGAATGAATTGAAAATGGAAAGTGAACACAGTGTCGCACCGACACGCATTCGTTTGTCCATCCATCGATTCGTCTGTGGCGCTGCTGGCCAGCGGAACAATGCAGCATTTATTAGTTTGCCTTTTGCCAGCCCTCCTTTCGGTCACTCCGAATTCCAATGGACGGTTCGCGCACAAATATGGGCAGTGCTAATAGCAGCACCACCATCCGAACAATGTATCAAAAGATAAAAGGCGACAATTTCATTACAAGTAAATAAATAAAGTGTAATGAGAACGACATCGTTTCATTGTTATGGTGTGTCAGTGTCTCCTGATATCGCATACAATAATTTTGATTTCTGTTTCGTCGCTGATTTGTTGCCGGCGTTGAGGTCGCGCATTGATCGAATTCACGTCGAACCGCGCAACCATTGAGCAAACAAAACGAAATAAAAGAAACGGCAGCAACAACCACAGAAACAAAAGCAGAAAATGAATCGCCCAAAAATTCAATGTGGTGAGCGTGTGTTGTGTGCACATTGCGAACAATGAAATCGAAGAAAATTTAATATATAATTAATTAAAGTTTACATCAACGAGCGTCAGCAGCAGCAACGGGCAGCACACACGCATAGAATGTCGGGGCGAGGAAACGGGAGCAATTTGTGTGCGACGCGACGCGGCGCACTGGCCATTGATTGCGAGGGCATAACACGGACGCGAAACGGAAAAGCGAAGCGAAAAATAAAAATTGGCCAGAATGAAATGGCGGACGATGGCGATGACGGAGCGGCCAACGAATAAATATTATCAACTCTAATTGCCTCTGAATGCGATATATAAAAATAATTAATACCATATACGAACTTAATCGGTATTATTGTTATTGCTGCGAAAACTTGCGGCGACGCTTTTTTCGGACCACTTTTTTGGGGGCTTTTCGGCAACGTTGTGTCGGCCAGCCGCAACACTGCCACGGGTACAGCGTCCAGCCAGTGTCGATGAGACGGAAAACTCAGACGAATTGGAAACGAATTTATTTGTTTTGCGTTATTCGAAGCGTTCGAAATGAATGGAGGGGCAACCGGGGGCGAGGAGGAGGAGAGAGAAGAAAAAAGAATTCTTTTTCCTCATTTAAAGTGATATTTTTTGTTTCGTTGTTGTTGTTGTCGCCGCGTATTCACTCGTTCACTCTTCCATTCGGCGTCCGTTGCATTTTGTGGTCGATGGTTGTGCTTGTTAACCTGTAATGACAAAAGCGGCGACGGTCGCGCATAATAATGTGGCTGCTGGCATTTTTCTTTTCTCTCTTTCGATTTCGGTTTTGATGCTGATTTATTTCATCACATAAAACTGTCGCTAACTGGATATGTGCAATGTGCATTGCGATGTGCGGGAACATTGTGATGGTGGTATCGCGCCGGTCCCATGCCATTGCCATTGCTATGATTTTTCGTTTTTTTTCTCTCTCCATTTTCTCAGGACGGCAAGTAAGGAATGAAAAAATCCGGCCGGCAATTCATCTCATTGTTGATTTTTTTGCTTCATCTCCTTCTTCTGGTATTTATTTCAGTTTTGCTGAATGAATGCTCCGCGCGTCGAAAATTGATCGCATTACTTTTTATTGTCGACGAGAAATTCGTTATTGTGTACTTATTGTAGCCATTAAATTTACGAGTGCTTTCCTTCTACTCTCCTTTCTCGTACTCTGCGTCTGCACATTGGATGCGTCGGATTAAATGCGCAGCGCGATAAGGGGGCGAAGAGACGATATTGATCTAATGAGCGCCAACCACAAGCAAATTAATGAGACGACCATTTTCTTCTTCACCTTTTCAGAATCTCAATAACGATATCATAAAATAAAGGAACGGCTGGCAATTATCTGATTTATTGCGCAGGCGCCAACCATTCGCGCGAGTCACACGGAAGTTTCACGGGTCCATCCAACAAAGAAGCGACCTCATTGTAAACGGATTTGCCTATGGTTATTCATTTGAGTCCATCGAACGATATTATGTCAAGCGGCAGCATGGACATCACTGAATCATTTCGTCCGGAGGACATTTCCAAAACGGATTTCTTCGATTTCGTCACCACGCCCGATTCCATTGGCATTGGCATCAATGATCGGGTGACGGGCGACACGAATGGCGTTGGCTTGGATGCACCGTTGCAAGGTTTCGATCAGGTAAGTGAGACACAGAGATGTTCGACACAAACTTTTCGTATTCGGCGGTTCGCTCATTTCAATGATTTTATTTTCGTTTACTGTATTTGGGTGGTGTGCAGTTTTGGGGCGCTGAAAAAGACACGAGCCGTTTGGAGTCGGCAATTTTCGAAGATTTAAATCGATACTGTTGGACTCAGCAGAACAGCTCTAGTGATATTAGTAGTCAACCGTGTAACACAGATGGGCAAATTTACACTTTAACAGTATTAAATGGCAACGAGCCATGGCTACAGCAGCAGCATCAGCCTGAACCGAATTTAATACAGCGAAAAATTTGTGATACGCCAGAAGAGACGCCAACGCCAGCCCTTGATTTCGACAGTCTGCTGAACACTTTTCCCGGCTACATTAAAACCGAATACACCTACGATGATAGCGGCTTTTCGACCGACAACAAAGATGACATAATTTTGTCGTCATCGCAACTGCAAGCACCGTTGCCATCACTGCAGCCACAACAGCAGCAGCAGCAGCAGCAACAACAACAGAATCAGCATCCGTCCATTCAGCAGCAAATATCAGTTTCCAACAGCACGAATCTGAACAATATTTCTGCTTCGTTTCACAACAACAACAACAACGATTGGCAAATGGCTGATCACAACATCACCACGGTCGACGATGGCAATGTAAGTGGCTGGTTGCTGTGTGTTCGAGGAGTGATGTGTTTCACAATTTGTTTCATTTTCCACTTTTTTGCATAGGAGACACCGGAATCACTGCTACGTAGTGCGCTGCAAGGCAAAGGTTACACAAAGGGCATGCAAAACTGTATCGCCGTCATTCCGTCCATAAACACGATCAAATCTGACGACGACCTGAGGCGTGCTCTATTCACAAACGATGCACAGGTGAGTGATCAATCAATGCGCTCGCCTCCGCGATCGCCCGCTAACTTTTCGCCTTCCATAATGAACAATGATCGTAACCGTGACTTTTCGATTCATATTTTTTCGGGCTCGCTCAGACTACACTGACGTTTGCCGACTCCACATTGAGTGCACCGATATTCGATGATAGCCATTCGGGTGTCCAATCTACCAATTCATCAATACCAACATCGAACGATGGCACTGAAAATGGCGTCATCGTGGACGATATGTTTTTGCTCGATTCCACGTTTGCGGATGATTTTGAAAAAATGAAGCGCATCGCCTCCGATGTGCAACAGTTTTGCATTGCCACCGATGAATTTTCGGAAATCATTACCGAAGTTGCCATTCCAACGATTGCCACCACATCGATGCCTCAACAAGATATTGTCACCACCACAAGTAGCACAATGAATAGCCGAGCGAACAGTGTGACCACAACGAAGGCCACCAAAACGACGAAAAAATACAAACGATCGCCGAATCACAACGCGAATAACAATAATAATACTAACTCCAACAACAATAACAACAACAATAGCGTCAATATGAATAACAACAATTTGGCTAACAGTAATAACTTGAATTTGGGCTCGTCGAATGGGCAACAGCAGCGCAAGGAGCGTTCGCTGCATTACTGTTCGATTTGTTCGAAGGGATTCAAAGACAAGTATTCGGTGAACGTGCACCACCGAACACATACAGGTAACAATGATCAGTGATCATGATAACCAGACCTACGATAGTTGTGGATTGATTTTTTTTCTTAAATTCGCTAAATTTTGATTTTGGAGAACCAGGGGAAATTTTGGAAATTTAAAAATTTTGTAAGAGTGGCAACCAGGGGAAATTTTGTCCCGAAAGGGGTGACTAAAGGCAAAAATCGAAAAAACTGAACCGCTCCCAAATTCGCTCTTGTTTACGAAGAAATGAGAAATTATGATTTCGGCGCAAAAAAAATTGTGGACATTTTCGTCTCATACGTTACAAAATCTCGATATTTCCAGAATCTCGCCTGGTTCTCCAAAATCAAAATTCCTTGTTTTCCCGTAAACTAAATCAAGAAAAAATATTTGTTTTTGTTTTCAATCCATAACTATCGCAGCTCTGATGATCACGATGAAGATCTTTCTTTTCCTTTTATTTGTACTCGTTAAATTGAAATTAACAGCTCCTCAATTACATGCAATTTGTTTAGGTGAGAAACCGTTTGCCTGTTCACTGTGCGGCAAAAGTTTCCGACAGAAAGCGCATTTAGCCAAACACTATCAAACCCATTTGGCACAAAAGAGCTCCATCTCAACGAAGGGTGCGTCAAAGCAACAGCAACAACAGCAACAACAACAAAATACTCAATCGCAGCAGCCGATCACCGTCACCAATGGAACAGCCATGCTGAGATAAATGCCCTGAACTGCATACACCACATGATAATCGGTTTTTATTCGATGATGAGAAAACGGGGAGGGGAAAGGAGGCAAATCTGATTGAGTGATAGACTAAATGTTTTTAAAAAAAATTAATTTCGTCCATTTCCTTGAAAAATACCCAACTGTACAAGGAATATAATTGATCTAAGGAAAACATAGATATACTCCAAACGCACAATAGCGTACCCATTTACATTTTATGCACATCAATTTAGGTTCGTTACAACAAATTATATGTTTTTCCTAGTAATTTATTTTACTCCTAGCGCATAGATAATTCCTTTTTATACAAATTCGCACGCAGAGAATTTTGCTGCGCAGCTAAACTGGAAGTTCATGAAAATATATATATTTTTTACTCTTTAAGTGGAGATTACCAGGATGTCGCGTAGCCGTCGTTGATTTGTATTTTTTCCAGCATCGACACATCACGTTCCTGACGCTGATCATAACTCAACTACTTATTGAGAATTTGTATTTCATTACATTCGAGAGAAAATCAAATTTAATTGTGAAATTATATTGTTCGACTCATGTTTTCGACGATGATATCGATACGTACTAGTAATACTCATTGGAAAATTTAGAATATGTAAGACATGTGAGAATGGGAAGAAAATAAATGTATAGGTATAATACCCAATTATTAAATGATATTTTTTTCTGTTCTGATTTTCACAATTCATTGTTATTTCAATATTCATTATGATGAATATAATGATGATGTGTAGTCTCTTATTGGGTGTTTAATATTATTCCTAGTGTAAAAGACTACTCATTGAAATTCTTGATTCTTAATTTCATAATTTGTAATATCTTTAATAATAGCATCTATGATACGACATATTTACGATTTTCGAGTTTCTTTAGTTACCAATTACGATAACACTCACAACCACAAAATTGAAATAAATTTTGTTCGAACGGAGATGTTGATTTTATCTTCATTATTTTTGTTCTTTTTTTATTTAATTTTTTTTTTTCAACTTTTTAATTTGAATTTTTTATCGTAAATTATTGAAATTATTATGTATTTTATTGACATAAATTTTTTATTCGAATTAATCGACGGTTATTACTTATTAGGTATATGCTTGAATTGTTTTTATGTATAAATTAGGAAATTGTGTGTAACGCCACTCGCCACACATAGATGAATTATGATAGTAATACTGATAATAATAATAATAGTAAAATGTATAATTAAATAATAGTAATCCAAGACGAAAGTACTCTACATTCTGTGTGAACAACGCTGTAAGAAGATCATGAGATATATATTGTATATGTACTTGTACATTTTATACTGAAATTCCATAGCTGCAGAGCTTCAGAATACATAATAAGAATATGATTTTTTCTTAATGCCGATATTCTATTTTATTATTAAAATATTCATTTTAATCATGTACGAAATTAAAAGTGCTGTGATCACTCACTAAAACGAAATACGAATTATATTGTTCACACTTGAAACACATTCAATGCAATTGCGATCCAGGAACAGGCTTCTATAAGGAGAAAAAGACGAAGATAAAAGAAAAACAAATGTATCGATTTTATATAGTTTGTGAGTTCATGCGATTTTTTCTCCTCATCAGCTGTTGTTGTTGTTGTTGATATCTTGCCATTTACAAATGATGATTTTAGTTTTTTTTTATTTATTCAACAAATAATTTTAAACATTATGACACGCGTTCGTATCCCGACGAACTGTAAATCTATATGTTTCGAAAGCTTGAAAAATTGATTAAATCATTCGAGCAGCAAATCGGTTGAGATGCCATTTTATTGCTTTGCACGTTATCTGGAGATGTGAGACACTGCGTATTTTTGCGGAAACATTTGCAAAACAATTTTGTAATGGGAGAGGGTGTAGAATCAGATTCTTGAGAGAGTTTAATTATTTTTCTCAGAAAACCTTTCATTAGCATATCAATGGGTCACTCAATTCGACTGACGCAATTCTATTTTTTATACTAAATACAAATTCATTCAATAATAGTAATAAGCTGACCGAGATAAAATGTGAAATACTGCCGCAGCTCGGTGATTTAATATATTTTCGTTGCAAGAAATCCCGAGTGATGATGGTCTTAATCAAAGTCCCGTAAAAGTACTTAAATGCAATTTGCTGTATCCAGCGTGCCTTCCAACATACATACATATGATGTACTATTACTGTTAGGTATGATTAGTATTATTATTATAGTAATGATAAATGATAAAATTTACAAATTTATATTTTTTTACCAACTAATTTATGTCGAATGAAGGTATCGCATACATCTTTGAATAGAAATGAGAAATAATGAAGGCTTAGATGCTGAATCAATGTTTTTTTTTCGTCGTATAAAACATGCACTCACAAAAATGACGTGGTTCGATGTTGGGTCATTTATGGTTCACTGCATAGAAAGAGTGGTTCAAAAGGGTTCGAACCTAGGTCGGTGGATTCCGTGTCGCTTTCGTACAGTTCAATGGTTCGATTATGGGTGGTTTGTGGTTCGGTCGAACAATACGTGGTTCGGTATTTGACACTGACATTTGTGCTGTGCAAGATATCAAAATAACCTGAAATCAAAGTCG
>JANTFB010002230.1:0-15689 GCA_026546635.1 Porricondyla nigripennis | reverse complement strand
ACTGATGGAATTGTTACGTGGCGAGCACTGACGTTGTGACCATCCCATCGTATTAGTTTCTAAATGCAATAATATTATTGAGAAATGACACTTTCGAAGCAATGCCTAGCATTGGATGAATGGAAGGAGAGATGGCCAGATGCGTAGGACTATTGGCCACCACGATTACAAAGTAATCGTCCATCGTCAAACCATTCAACGAAATTAATTGATTCATCGTGGATGAAAAGCGATCATCGCCAGTACTCAATTGCAAAATGACCAGTGAAATTATTATTATTATTATGTATCATCAACACGTAGTACGATTTGGCCTGTAGTATCGGCTACGGCTCACAAAAATCGCAACGACAAAAGCCATTAGTATCGATTCGCACGCGATCTGTACGAATATAAATTTGTAGCGGAGGTAGCGATAGGAAAACGGAACAAAACAAACAAAACATTGAATGAGAATCAAGTGACGACGATGCGTCGCGCGTATGTAAATAGCGAAAAGAAAGGAAAGAAAAAGCACAAGCAAACAACTCTTTTTTGAACATTTATTTTAAAGGAGAGACAACAAAGAATGACTCGATTTGATTTGACTAAACACAAATAGTAAATGAGATAAAAGTAAACAATAACCATAAGATGTAAGTTGTAGTCTATTGATTTGCCGGTGTAATTCGAAGGTCAATTGTCTTTTAATTTGGCATGTGCTTGTACAGTCCCGTTCGACAATGCATACCTGCTAATCCCTGGTGTCCAGTGTCCACTGTCGACGGACTGTCGAACCGGAGAACTTCTGTGCACCGATGAATGCGAGCGCACACTCTTATTCAAAATTTCTATTTTCTACATTTATTTCATTTCATCGCCACTCTCACAAATCGATTGCATTCACATACATTTCATGTGCACGAATGAGCTCAGGCAGAAAGCATACCTACAATAAATATGAATATATTATACTATATTTATATTTCACCATTTTTTGAAAACACTTTTTTCCTCCAATTAATATTATTGTTGTGCCTTGAACCACAAAATTGGTCGAACGGGAGATGAAACGGAAATAGAATTCATAAAATTAATTTTAAAAAATTATCGAAAAGAAAACTATTAGAGAAAACAGTTCTGCATTTACGTACACACACGCAAACCGAATCGCGGCATCACTGAATCTGTCACGATCTCGGGCCTGCATAGAAAAGCATTTATCATTTGAATTTCCACAGTGCGAGAATTAAATCCACGGAAATATTATTTTACTGACATTTTATTTTATTGCAAAAAATAGATAAAATGCCAGAGCGACTCTCGGACACATCTCCATACTCATTGGGAATGGTTTTCTGTTTGTGTCCCCTCGTTCTCTGGCGTTCGGATATATGTAATTTATACATACAGATAACATTTAAACATACGTAAAATAAAATAAAATATATAAATACAATCTATACATACATATAAACCTGATGGACTGAATAAATGAGCTAAATTAACTAAATACACTACTACACTAGACATGCAAATGAAAAATGAAGAAGGAATGCAAATTTGATTTACAGTTTTCAATGATCAAATTGAATGCAATATGAAATTCACATCTAAATTGTTTTTTTTTTTTTTTCAATTTTATAGAATTGAAAAAATGTACTCGAGAATTGAAATAATAACGATGGATAAAGATGACAATGATATGCAATTGAATGCGTTAAATGTGTATTACTTCGACCTCTACGAATCATCATTTCCAATGATCACAATTTGTGATCACACTGAAGCATTTTCCCAATAAAAAGAAAACTCTCATTCATTCCATTTTCGTTTTATTTTATATTTTCCAAATTTTGTCTATTCATTTATGCCGTACACTCACGTATGAGCATTATTTTATGAATAAAACGTTGATTAATGAGCTGACGTACTTATTTAGTGTGTGTGTGTGCGAGAGAGAGTTTTTTGCTTAAACCGAAGAAATTTTTCGAAACAATTTTTTTTTAGATATTTCGAATAGATCATTATTATGTATGATAGTCCATTTCTGCAGAAGCAACTAGAGATACTTTGTGCCATAAATTTAATCATCCGCTCTCGAAAATAGTGTGAAATGCCGGCGGCTTTGTTCTCTTCTTTTTTTTGTCTAATTTTGGTTCAAGAAAAGAAATTCAAATGCACACGATGCCTCTCATACACACGCACACACAAGCGGACGCAAGCCGGTACTGACTTATATCGCCTACTACATCATGGGAAATTGTGAAAACATTGGATCATCTATTGCTAACAATCTTTCGGATGTAATCCATCAGTGATATTGATATTGAAAATGGAAAATTTTCGATAGATTTGTGAGATTCGAACGCATTTTGAATTTGCTGAAAACGATTTTCGCTAGAATAAGTGTGGCAATTTACAAATATTGAATGAGCATGAACGAAAAAATAAACTATTTTTTATATTTGTCTGCAACTGAAGGGCGAACTCCTTTGGATTCATTTTTGAAATTATTAAAATTGATATGTAATCAAATTAGGTTCATTTAAAACATATAAAATATCGTAGGTTTGCGATGGATAAACGATAAATGTCTTTTATACGGAAAAATATTTAATATTTAGGCTTGCATAGGAACCAAATTAGTTTTTATTCAATTGCAATAATATTTGTATGGATCAACCTATCAGTAAATACTATTTACTAAATACATAGTATATATCATATATAATATACCTACAATATCAAGGACGTATCACTTGCGTTCGCCTTTTCTTCTCGTTGACACAACTGTACGTCTTTTCCGTCGTACGTCTCTTCCCCTCGTGCTGCTTAGTGGGACCCACGTAGGAACGAGTACGTTCTCTATTTTATTTATAGAAAAACCTGGATGGAAAAAGAAACTTTCGCTCACCTGTATTGAATGGAGGATGCAGCGATATTTGGGGATGTGTGTTCGTATATTTGTCTAACGACGAACGCAAGTAGCCGATCCATCTACGCAAGACATCACTTGCGTCAGATGACTCGTAATTGTATTCGGCAAGTGTGAAGTGAACATCGTGGCCTGCTCTACAAATACATACCACGGAAATGTCTTTAAAGCACCGTTCGTGTTCTCATCTGCGACCAGTTCGTTTAAGTGCGCGCAACAGAAACAGTCAAAAGACATAATCGCAAGGGAAATCATTTTGCCGGTGTTTTGAATTTGTGAACAATCGACACCGAAAACCATTACCAGCCACGTCAATTTTGAATATATTTTTTTTGTCGACAGCGAGTTTTGAATTTTCGACATTTGGAAAGGAAGGAACAATAGAAAAGGCTAAAAATGAAAATGAGAATGTTCAGCAGATATGCGGGGGAAAGAATGAATTTAAAATTGATTCAGCTCGTGAAGCCGAACGACTTGCTGTATAATAGATCGAAGGTACAGCTTCGATACAAACAGTTTCAACTGTGGGAACAGATTGCGGCGGAAATGAACGAGTATTTCGGTGTGAACGGCAGTAAGCATTCCCATCGAATTCTATTCTCTCATACTTCATGTGACTCATTGATTCTGTAAATTTTTTTGTGATCCAAACACATCATTGGGTGGAACCTTGTGTCCTCACGTGCTATATATTTCAAACGGGAATATCCCGATTTACTTCTCGCCAATTGATTAATATATCATCTCATATTTGTATCATAATGATTAGGTGGTTCCGAATGGAGAGGTCGTTGGCGTTGTCTACGCAGTCATTTCTCGAAGAATAAAGATATGCATGACAAACAGAAGATGAGTCCAGTTTTGATCGAGATGGAATTTCTACGACCGTTCCTTCGGCCAGAAATGGCCAGGCTGAATCCATCCAGAAAGTCGATGCAGAAACCGATTCGGAGAATCGATGACAACTATGAAGAATTCACTTCCTTCGAAGAGGAGATCAGAGCTGCCCAGAAGTCATGGGAATGTAACGAGCCATTTACAATACTGGTGTCAACATCGACAAGTCCGATCCAATTCTATCCGCATCAGTACAATATAGAAATGCCGGTAAGTATTCAAAAAGAAAATAATCGTGAATGATCGTACTGTACATGGGAGCAGAGTATTCATTACCTTTTTCCAATTTCTCTTCTCTTCCATTTTTCCTACCATGCAGAGAGAAACATCTGAGAAACATCATGACGACAACACGATTATTATTATTGACGATTCGGATTGCGAGTGATGACGTCGGATACTGTATGCGTGCAGCAACTGTTGTTCCGGTACAACGTACTGCGGAACAAGTGGATTCAGGTGATAGGAGTTGTGATGTGTCTTTTGGCATATGAATAACTCACGTCATTCACCGTATACATACATGTGGCCGATGGGGAAGGCGATATGAATCCTGAAATATCCAAATTATATGTACAAAGAGTGTTCGTAGATGAGCCGAGTGATTGATATTAAATTTAAGGATGAATTTTTATACATTTTATACTATCATGGACTGGATGGCGACGATGGAATAGAAAAATTATATTTACGAATACTTAATATATAAGCCACTCACTTGCACCTAATAAAGAAGATTTCCAAACCAATTCTCATCGGACTTTGAATTCGAAACGGCCAACAGTTAATGCACAAACCATGCGCCACACAATTTGAACCGAACCACTCACGTACGTATTACGTAGGGTCGTGTATCTGTTGACGTTTGGCCAATAGGTTACGTTAGCTGCATCTGTCATTGGGCTTTGTATCGTCTGTATTTACAAGCACGGAATTGTTATCGTCCGGCCCAACTCTTCGTTTGGTTCCGTAATTTGAAGTAAAAATGAAGAACATGGATCCGGCATATCGCGAAAAAATCAATGCCAAGTTGATCGAACTTGTGAAACAGCATAAGCAGCTTTACGATATGTCCGGTCAAAATCAGAGCACTGATTTTGGCGGCCGAAATAAAATATGGAAAAAAATAACAGATGAGATAAACCGTGCATTCAAACTGAATTATCGTGAGTATACTTTGCTCAACCAATTGAAGCGATGAATATATTTCCAGCAAAATGAAACTATTTGCAGATCAGGATGAATATAAAGCAAAATGGTCCACTATGAGGAAATATTTCAGGCGTAGTTCGAGCTCTCGTCCGCATCATGTGGCAAGACGGAGACAGCTCGAATTCTTGCGACCGTATGTGATAACAAATGGCAGCAGTGAACCGAATTTACCATCAAGAACGACCGAGAGTACTACACACCGCAGAACCGCACGGCAACAGTCCCTGTCGCTGGTAAAAGGACATACCTCAGTTATTTTTCTCTTTGTTCTGGCCACCAATTGACCGATTTTATTATTTTTTAGCGTAAGTCCCGTGGTCGTGCAGACGAGCCAGCCGCCACCAATCTGAATGATGTTCCGACTAGTGGTGCAGCACATCAAGAAACAACCGAACCGGTAGCCGCATGCTACGAAATAACGATTGAAGATGATGTGGAAAATGCGGGTGACACCAATGATTCTGCAGTAACCACCACTCATCATGCACCAGCTGATTCGTGCGATGACGACGGTGATAAGATGTTCGGACGGCTCATTGTTGGTGAGCTGCGAAAAATGACACCGACAGCTCAGAGGGAATTCAAACGAAGTGTGACCAGCCTCATATACGCCTGAGTTCTACACCTGATCGACACCTAAATTATATTAGCTCATGTATTTTTGGTATTGCGCCAAATATTCAAATGGTTCCATTCCATTTCGTAAAATAAAGTAATTTGCTCCAAATCACTCCCAATGAATTGAACGATTCGTAGGTACGAATGCCGATTGCACGAAAATGATGAAACGTCAGTCGCGTCATTGAAAAAATGCTCGAAGAACTCAAGCACCAACAACAACAAAAACATAAACAAAACAGTGCGTATGTCGTAGCTGCATGCGTCCGACCGACGAATATTTGACAGATGCAATGAATTGGTCGAGCATCTACAAACAGTATTTCGCATCGCGTTGAAATTGTTTTTATTAGTTTGCATCGGAAATATAATCGAAAACCATGAATTCGGTTAGAAAGAGTGAAATGAATTCCAAACTGATTGAACTCGTAAAAACGCATGAAATACTGTATATTTCGGCGTGTCAAATGCGAGTTGGCGAAACACAAGAGCGAATAAGGTTGTGGAAGGAAATCGCTGTCGAAATGAATCACCGTTTCAATATGAAATATGGTGAGTACTCATGGACGCGCCTAACGTTCCTGGCAATGAACAATTCTGATGGCTTCACAATTACAATCAATCGACTTGTGCAGATCCAACGGAGTGGAGAAAACGATGGCAAGAAATGAGAGATTATTACATACGAATTATGTTTAGTCCGCGTGTCTCTCAAAGGCGGAAGCCCATTTTCTATGAGCTGAGTTTTTTACGGCCGTATGTGGCTAATGGGAATCAGGGCACATCAGGCAGCACAAATAGTGAACAAAATACTCAATTGAATTCGACAACAGCATCATCGGTTGCACCATCGCACGCGCTGGTAAATAATTCCTCTTTCGAAAGACTCTTTTTTCTAGCCGCCCTCCAATGAATTGACCAATACTGATCATTTTTAGCGAGAATTCTGCGGACGCTTGGAAAATGCAGTTGTCCACGAAAAAATCAATTTCAAACTGGTTGAGCTTGTGAAACCACATGGAATGCTCTATGATTTTGTGTCACATGGCAACCATTTGAATTACGAACATCGGTGTGTACTGTGGAAAAAAATAACAGAAGAAATGAATGAACTATTCCACCTGCAAATCTGTAAGTACCCAATTACCCTTACAATGTCCTCACGACTCACGACAACACATCAATTGCAGGTGTCGACGAATGGAAGGAGAAATGGAGTGAATTGCGAAAATATTACGTGCGTTGCCTCCGGAGACAATTCGTTGGGAAAACGAAGCCAATTTTCGATGAGCTCTGTTTTTTGAGTCCATTCGTAAACGGGGGGAAAAATACAAAACCGAAAAGAAGATCGCATCCGGCAGCAACATCCCCACAGGCTGCACCACGTCCAACGTCCACGCTGGTTAATTCTATTTCATGAATATGTCGCTTACGTTTCACTGATCCAATTGATCAATATCAATATTTTCAGGATGAGTCTCGTGGTTGCGGAAATGAAATGGATGTCGTAGATATCGATGATGACTCGGATATGAGTGAATATCATGGATCAGGTGAACCAGTCGAATCATGTTTTGAAATAACGATTGAAGATGATGTGGAAAATGCGGTGGTGACCATGACCAACGATCCCACAGTGTCCACTACGTACCAAGCACCGCCGGAATGTCATGATGATGCCGGCGATCAAATGTTCGGACGTTTAATTGCTGGAGAATTGCGGAAAATGACGCCGGCAGCCCAGAGAGATTTTAAACGAAATGTGACCGGATTCTTATACAATATTCAACCAGCATGAAATCTTTTCACATTATTGGTGACTTTGTAACCCTTTGTAATTTGTATCATTTGAATCGATTTCATGAAGTGAAATTGTTCGAAATGAAAATGGCCATCTTTCGTTAATTGTGCATCGAAACTGATGTCCAAAATCATGAAATAAATCAATCCGCATGAATAAATAAGTTGCTCGTCACTTGCAAAACTCGTCACTTGTACAATAAACTTGTATGGCTTTAGTGCTTCGCAAAATACCCCCCATGAAAATTGGATACACTTCCCCTCATGCTTAAACCAGTTCTCGGGGAAAAAATCCACTAAGAAGTTGTTATGTTCAAAACCTTCGCTCGGTATGCCCCAGCCGCCACGTCTGGCGTGCTGAAAGGCACTCCGCGCATCACCTTCTCAATTTTTGGGTGCAAAAAAGCCAGTTGGTGATAAATCAGGCGAAAACGGCGTATGAGACATCACTTGGATGTTATTTGCGATATATACCGAGAACGCAGGGCTCGTGGGAATGCTGGTTGCTGGTTCACCGAGCGGAATTCGACCATTGGACTCATTCCATCACTACCGCAAGATATTAACATTTCTTTGGCCATAAGACAAATCCTATGAAGAAAATCCTCTGGGAAATATAGCACGATTCCGTTTTCATCTTCGAGCTGCTCGAATAAGCAATTCAAAATCGAATGTTCTGGAAAATATTCTCTGTTCTGATGGGAGCATTTTCTATGTCTGTCGCTGCAATTTCATGCGTGGTTAAACTTTTAGCCATCAACTACAACAAAGAACGTACACAATACGTATGTCTTGGATTCATACGTATCATGTCGAATGGCGTTTGTTCCGATGTCATCTGCAACACTGACAGCCATGTCTGTCAAAAAGAAGAAAAAACACTTATTGTTGGTGCTTCTATCGGCAACGATTGTGTTTGTGTATGAACTTTTGGGTTCCGATTTCGGATTTCTTAGTTTTTCGTTGAAAGGTCATTCCAATAATGAGCTTGAGAATTGCCGAACGCGAACAAATTAGTTTGAAGCTGATTGAACTCATTAGGCCGCATAAAATTCTTTATGGAGGCAACAATCTTGGGATCGTGGACTCGAAAACGAGCCACGAACGTCGTCAATTGTGGAATGAGATTGCCGCCGAGTTGAGCCAAACATTCGATAGCAGTTTTGGTGAGTGCTATTGTTTCACATGGAAATCGATGCCGCGAAGAATTGATCGCTCAAATTGCTGCACGTTTGATTTAATCATTCAGGACACGAACAATGCAGGATGCGGTGGAAGACAATGAAGCGACAGTATTTTTATCGAGTCGAAAACAATGTGCAGAGGAAAAGTCGCATCTACGAGCAATTGGAATTCTTACGGTCCTACGCATATTTGAATATCCATTCGAAATCGCAAACGGTTCTGAACAGAAATGGCTCGATAGGAGATGACCGGACGATATTGTATCGAACAGCAATGAACCGATCACATTTGATGGGGGTAAATGCCAAGATGACCAAATAGCATTGCCTGCTGGCACACGTGGTTGACCGTCAATTCGTTTCTTCCCAGAATGCAGGTGACGAATCAATTCTTATTGAAGACTCGGATGGCGAATCGGAAGATATTACAATGATGGAAGACTTCTACGAAATAATAATTCCAGACGACAATGATGTCGTCGACGATACTCCGAATGGGGTCACTGTAACCAATGCACCCCCCAATAACACAAGCACAACGAGCCTTTCAGAGGTTGAGTCGCTCGATGTCGATGGCGACAAAGCGTTCGGAATGCTCATCGTAGAAGAACTGAGGAAAATGACACCGACAGCCCAACAAGAATTTAAACGAAAAGTTACTCAATTTTTGTATGCATAGTAATATTTCATCTCTTCGTGAACAACTGAACATTCTGTCAATAATACAGTGCCTACTGTACCTGCCAACATGGGCTGATCATTGGCTGATCTACTTTTTTGTACATCATATAGTTTTTCATCATAAGAACGTAATTATAACCGTGTCTAGTTTTCGAATAATGTCATTCATTTCCATTACTCACGAATCCCACCTTTGTCGGTTACCATACGACATTCGATAGAAGCGACAATTTCAGTTCTCGGTCGTTAGCCTTTGGAGTTCAATTAGAAATGAAATAGTTGGGTTGAACTCCGTTGTGTAATTCAAGCTCTTGGCCACTTCTCATCGTGCTCTTTCCCACCACATGGCTCAACTCCTCCCCCCCCCCCTCTCTCCTTCTTCCTGAATTTCTGTTTATGTGTATCCGGCTGGTCATTATCTCGAACGATATTTTAAGGTGCCATTTGGCGAGTTAAATCTACTCGGTCGGACAACGCTACACATTTCCTCGATGCGCATTTAGTTCGCATGGAAATATATAACGTGATTGCCAGCCATTTCTGATGGACGTCGAATGCTTTTGATCGGTGGAGAGTGGGGCTTAGGGACGAGTGGATGTGGCTCCAGATATATAGTAGGATAAATTGAAAGACGATCAAAAATTTTAAGGGCCATCCTATTGTGTATCCCTATCAGTCAGCCGAAGGTATGGCTGTTGATGTCGTTTATGTGAATGGTATGCAGGTGCAAACCCATTTAAGAATACCGAAATTGAGAAAACAGCGAACAAACCTAGACCGGGGTGAACCGTACAATGCGTTGTTTGGCACACAGTGAATCAAATAAATGTTTGCAAAAAGTACGTGGCGAATATCGTTCGCTTGGATGGACCACGAGCAAGCAATCGCTGCGAAAGGAAACACGTGACATTCATCATATGAAACGTCTATTACCAGAAGTGGAATATGAAGAGCGGAGGAGCAAACAAATTGCAGCGTCAATTCCGTCAACAAGTTAATTTTGAAAAAAAAAACAAATATACCAATGGAACAAGCTGCACTTTTTGTACCACAAGCTCAATGACGAAATAAATGATGTTCTTTTCTATAGCAATTTGGGGATTTTTTATTACATTCCTCTAGAAACCTTGTGTTCCCGCACCCGTCTTTCAATCAATTCATATGTTTGCATTCCATTCTCGCTGTCTCGGCACAGTTTTTTAATCCTATTTAGATATGACTTGCGATCGCTGGCGATGATGAATAGCTTTGGCATGGCATTCAATGACTTGAGTTCACTTATTCGGCATTTAATCTCTAGTAAATTGCATCGAAGTATGAAAATATGGCCGTTGATGTCGTCGATAGTATACGGCGTTTCGTTCAGCAAATAATCAATGTGTGCGCTTATTTTGTGTACACTGTATTTGAATAGCACGGGAAAGGCGATCTTGAACCTCCTCAGTTGGGTTTCGTTCCACTTCAAACGTTTCGACAGGTATTCGCCAACATCTTCGCAATCGTCTAGGATTTTTTTTTTCTCGATGCGCTGTTCAACCAATCTTTGGAAAATCGAAGATATGAATTCATGTGTATTTTGTTCAGGTTTGGGCCACGATTGATGAAATGATTAGTTACCGATCGAACCGACTTTTCTCACAACATAACATCCACGAAGAAATTTCCTCATTTTTGTTGTTGCACAGGAGATCCAATTTTTTTCTTATTGTATCAACGTTGGCATTGAAAACAGCCAAACAGCCTATGATGTCCGTGCCAGAGATGTCGAACATGAGAAGAGTGTCCAATTTCTCCTTCAGTGAACTAAATGTCGAGATGAACATTCTGTCATTTTTGGCAAACGCTTCTGACACCGTGGATGCACTTATCTGGGAAAGTAAAAAATAAAATGATGACTTCACCGCAAAATCTATTAAAAGTGTTGTAACGCACTTGTAGTTTTTCGCTAAAATAATAAATTCGATGCTTCTCATCGATAAATTGAGTTTCTTTCTTCCAATGATCCCTAATTTTACACAATTTATTCGTAGCCATTCTTAGCAGTGGTAGAAAGTCAGACACATTTCTCGGCTGCATTTCTCTGATGATTTCCAATTTTTGTCTTATTTCATCTGTTGGGGAAAAATAATACAAATTCACATTTCCGGGGTTCACCATCCAAATAAAGCGAAAAACTTACCGACATCCATGGTCAATAGAAACGGATTATCTATGATTGATCGAGTATCGATTTGGTTTTCTATCAGAAAAGAAGTATTTGTTTTTGCGATACTGAGTTGATCGAAATAACTTATGTGATTGTAGTAAATTGTAACTGCTTCCTCTTCATCGCACGATAACAGTTCATGTATTTTAGCCACGACGATCGGTTTATCTGTGAAGATGGTTGGCGCGGCATCGGCATGTTCCGTCAATGGTTTTGCTTTTTTCTGTTTGGCCAATTGACGTAACGATCTGTAAGGCATGCAATTAGTTGCGCCACTGCCAAATTTCCAAATCGAACAAAAATACTCTTCAAAATATTCATCGCTGCATTTGATTGTCCACAGTCGGATGTCGACGATTCCCGCTGATTGGTAGCGCTCCAGACGTTTTATGAGCAATTCATCGGAACAGGCAAATACGTACAAACATTGTAGTATATGTAGCGGTGACACTTTGTAATCCAGTAGAATGCGCATTTTTTTTCGTAATCCATCTAGGTCAGCCGTGAAAATGAAAACGTTTTTGGCAAAATATTTGGCCACAACATAAGCGTCTATCTAAAATTTTCAAAACGAGATTTTTTCGACGGTTTTCATTGGGCTGTCCGAAGACGCGGAAAAACTGTGCTTCTCACTCTGAAATACTCGTTGAAAAGGTAAATACGGTTCCCCTGGGGCACAGTGTATCGCTCGGTTTTCGTTTGCTGCGCTATTCCCATGAGTAGAGGTTTTTTGAGTTCGAGCAAAGGAGTAAAATCGTTCACATCTTCCGGGCACATCTCTCCCAGGATTTTTAATTTTTCCTCGATGACTTCTGCATAGATGACAGTTTTGTTGAATGATAAAAGAGCGAACGTAGGCTCTCCGATTGCTTACCGCATTTCATCAATAATAAAAATGGGTTATCGATGATCTTCTCCGCCCTGATTCTCTTCTTCAATAACAAATCGATATTAGCTTTCATCAATCCCATTTGATTATGCGATCGCAAAGCCGGCACATCGTCAAAAATCTTCAAACCTTGCTGATATGACAGGGGTAGCAATTTCTGTATATGTTGCACGAATTCATGGCGCTGTTTTTCCAACGAATCCCATTTGACGCTTCGAACATTCGATTGATTGAACAATATCTTCATTGGAATCGATTCGGTCGACCACTTTCGAAGTAATTGAAAACACAAATTTAAATTTCTATTTTGTTGCATGTTCTCTATTTTGTTTTATACTACAAGCTTCGATTTTCTCATCGTGCCCAATTGCATTATTGACATTCAAACTGTCAAAGCGGAAAAAACAGGGTGATCTCCATTCCAAAGACACATTTATTGGCTCCAATGCGAAAACCTCGCAAATGCTCCTTATGCGAATACGAGTCAAAAACCTGCTAGACGTTGTGAGCCGTAGTTATTCGCGCGTGCTCCGCTCTATTCAGTCTCTGGAACTCAATAGACTCCCAAGTAGATTGGCGATAACGTTTGGACCGCAAAGTATAAAAAAAACTTAATTCTTTTTTCTATGGGTCTCCTTTCGCAAGTGGTTACTTTTCTCTAGTGATTAGAAGTTCATGTCTGAGGTCATCGTCTCTGTAATCCCATATCGCATAAAAATTGGGAGAATCGGTAACCTAAAATGTTAAATCCGGCATCAAAAACTGATGTTGACATGAGGAGCGATACAATGTTCGGCGACCCCAAACTTTTATTTGATTTTTCGGTAGAGCTCAAAATTACGTTTCCAACGAGTGCTTGAACTCAACATTTCTCGTCGGAATGAGTCTATTATAGAGAAAATATAACGCGATTTCAAAATGGTAAGTCGAATTTCATCACCCTGTGATCTGAAATGGGCGATAAAGTGATTTATAATATATATATCACGTATCCCGCAGACATTGACGTACAAATGTTTGTTTACCCACTTATTTTGACAATTCGTTGCACTAATGTCAATCGGTGTGCATTCGCATTCGCTGTCCTTTTTTAAACGAGTCGGCATTTTTGTTTTGAATCCCATCCATACGCATGGCTCGCTCAGAATACGAGAACATTAGCTTAAAATTAATCGAGCTTATCAAGCCGCATGATATACTCTACACATATCGTTTGTATAGTTCAAAATTCACTCAAGAGCGAGTGAATGCGTGGAAAGAGATATCGACGGAAATGAATCGGACATTCGGAACTGCTCATCGTGAGTGAAGCCTCCACTGAAACTTATCATTTATCGTCTAGAATTTTCATTCTTTTGTTTTTCGATGCAGACACAGAATATTGGAAACATAAGTGGAGGACACTGAAAGCAATTTTTCAACGGCATTCGATGCAGAAAAGTAAAAAAAATGACAGCGTCGTCTTGTGTGCGATGGAATTTTTACTCCCACATATCTATAATTTGAGTATGGCACGATGCATGACAACAGAAGAACCGTCGACACAAAGCAATCACGAGACAGTGCTCGTTTCAACTACCACGATGCCATCACGACCGTGTCCGATGAACCAACAGTCCACGGTAGCTGGGCGCGATTTAATGTTTCCGCAGTATTCGTGTGGCGTTCCCGAGGACAATTCCATTGTCATTGATGATTCGGAGAGTGAATCCAGCGGTCCGGAAGAAGTCAGACCGATCGCGGACTCCTACGAAATGTATTTCGATGACGACGCGATACTCAGCCGTGAAAAACCGGTGAACGATAAGACCGATTCAGAGGAGACCGTTTCGGAGGAGACCGTACAACCTTTCGATAATGGCGACACGGCATTCATCACGTTGGTCACCGAAGAACTACGCCAAATGCCACCAACAGCCCGGCAACGATTCAAACGAAGAGTTACGCAGTTGCTGTATTCGTAGCGACGCTCATACGGGGCGAAGGTTCGCATAGTGTCGAGAGCTGAGTTTCGCATGCTGACGTGACAATATTATTATTATTACTTAGTAATACTTTCTGTTGATAAATTGGACTATATTAGGCTAGGCTGCGACAGGTTCGCCGCTTTATAGACGAACACGTATACAAAGAATCATCATTTAAAGAACAATCTGGCATCAAAAAGGGAATAAAACTTAATCTTCTCGGTTGAAAATATAGCATGTTTCGCATTTATTTGAATTCTCTTCGAAATTCAACGAACGGAATGTTTCTATGCGGTGAATGAATTTGACATTTGTTGATATCGTTCTTCTTCTTTTCTCGCCGCTTGACAGCGACACCTGTCAATCCACTGGTACCGGTGTTTGTGTGGTATACATTCTGCTCTGGTGTTGTTTCCGTCCAGTGTGTTATTCCAGAGCGACCATGGACTTCAGTTTTCAGAATCTGTTTTCAGCGTGATTTTCTCAGGAAGGAAAATGAACGCGAGATTGAATAGTGGGCCGTTTGCCTGGAGCTGCTGCTTAATCTGTCGAATCGAAAGATGAGACGGATGAAATCAAGACGACTGTCTTCAAGGAGCGGTGAAGACGTTCGACACAATAAGTATTGCAAAATGATGCGAATGCGTGTGTTCAGCGACAGCTTAAAACAAAATCCACATCGAAGGAACCGACGGCGATCTCCTCGAATATTTTTCAAGTCGAATTGACTGTGCGACTGTGACTCAATGAAGTTTTCGTTTGTATTTCCATCCTAACCGAAAATTGGAAGACGGTATGGGTCCGGACGGTTGCCAGTCCAATATTTTCCGGTTGCAATAGAGGGCTATTATCTGAAGCTGACGAATTCCAGTTTCAGAACAAGGGAAAATTCAATTGTACAGTGTCGAATCGTTTTGATCTGTTTGAAAACAGAAGACGAAACCGGCGACCGCGCACTTCGGGCAAAGAATAAGAAAAACGCAATTTTGTTGTTGTTGAAAATCCAATCACACAACTTGATTCTCTTTTTATTATTAGTTGTTGTTGCGGGCCGTTTCTGTCAAATCCAATGTCTAATTGAAAGGAATAAAAACCGAACGGAGAATCGTATAAAACTGGACTACTGGGGCTGGACCATTTGACCCTTGCGCTTCTTGTCATCGCCCAATTCGAAGTGATTGCAATGGAGGAGTTTGCTTGCAGCAGTTGTAGACGCACAGTTGCATTTAGTGCATTCTATTCGAGGGTCGTTCATTAAGTCAGTGAATTTCGGGATAAGGGCATTGCAATCACTAGGCCCTTATTTTTTTTTGATGAA
>JANTFB010001120.1:0-15723 GCA_026546635.1 Porricondyla nigripennis | reverse complement strand
CCAAACCAAAAATGACAACTCAAAAATCCTGCCGAAAATGGATAGTCCATCTGAATACCTTTCCAACAAGACCTAGCTGGCCACTGTACGTACATTTTTCTGGAAATGGCAGCTACTTTTCTAAAATAACGATTTTGAGTATTTTTCTCGATTTTGGCGTGGCAGGCAACGTGTTAAGACTTCGGCCGATGACATTTGTATCACCGTGTGTTTTCCCGGATTCTAATCTTCCCATTGTAGATCAGATTACATACGAATCTAATTTGGCCCATCCGCCTTTCCGAAAGCGTTTTGGCAATGAAAAGAGCAGAGCCAATTCCAGAACCAAAAAAACGGCTAAAGAGATGAAGAAGGGATATCGCGGCACAGAGGAGAGGGGACCGGGACTCATCGGTCTAGACCTAGCACCGGCTACCAAGAAAATGCACATCAATAACATGTACGTGAAAGCGTTGCCCGTTGCATTGTGTGACGTCAAGTACGCTGTACGGTGCCAACCGACAACTATGCGCCAGAGTTGAACGAAATAGGTATCGTTTTGATTGGGATACTAAGATAAGTGAAATAAGTGCGGAGAAGTACATATCTCCCTTAATTTCAGTGATTGCTTGCCAATGTATGATTGGGCGATTTTTATACTGAACTTCGCTTAGACACAATACGTACAATTGTTTAACCGCGAGACAAATCTGGCACACTAGATGATGCAATTTATTATAGATGAAAGATTTTGGGTGGAATGAATGAATTTCAATTCGATTAGTCACGAATCGAATCATAATTGTGCGAGATCGTAGCGGACTACGTGAGCATAATGCTTTTATGCATTATATGAATAGAATCATGCAGGAAAATGAGAAGTGCGCATTTGAAGCCGCCGGCAACTCGTGTCATATTGCGCTGCATACGGCATTGACTCCACCAGTATCCATTGAAGTGACACGTACAACGTACACCGCTCTTGAGTCCTTGTGCAACAAACAATCGATTTTTTCCTCCTTCCAATTATTCTCCGATCCCGATGCGGCATCGACAATCACAGAACACAGAGCATCATCCTCTCGCTCATTCACTCCGTGCCACAGTTCAGTGACAAATGCATGTTCAACATTCATATATTCAAACGACAAAGCACTTTGCACACTTTTTCGGTTTATTAGAGTTCGACGGAAGTGGGGGCAGGATCAAAAACTGGAGACAGATGGTCGCCTCGTCCGTACTGTCAATTTGCAATTGTGCATCCGTGCAGCGTCGAATCACATTGGGGATCATTTGCTGGAAATTGTCACTTACCAAAATCATTGCGTAAGCGCGTACGCTTGCACATTATTGCAAACACATGCTGCATTTGATTTCTAAATTATGTATTTACTTCATATGGGAGACTTCGCGTAGTGCAGATGAACAATGAACATGCATGTATTTAGTATTTACAATGAATATTGAGCTGGAGCGTTCGTTGCAATATTCTCGATTTCATCCTTTGTTATTTCTATGCTTGGCTGGTTGGTGCGCCGAAGAGGAAGTGGGAGGTATCGGAGACTGAGAGGGAAATATGCACATCAAATAACGCGATTTCCGAGGTTTCAAGCTTATGGTATATACGAAGCGCGTGTATTAGCACTATTAAACATTCAAGTCCTCGGAACACACACACAAGCACACCGTACATTCACGTCACTACTATTACACATAGCATTTAGCTTGAATGCATAAATAAAGGAAAATTAAGGTAAACTGGTAATAGCGAAGCGCGATGAACGCACAAAACACACGGAAAAAGACATTAACCGCATAACATCTCTTCGTGCCAGAGATACATGAGCACTATGCTAAGCGATTCCTCCTTTTCACAGCCCACACCAAAATGGTTAGAGCAAATGTGAAGGTAAAGTGAGGAAAAAATGCGGAACTGAAATTTACTCTGCACCCTGAGACCATTCAGCATTCACTACCCGACGATTTCGAAGTTTCCTCCACGCGAAATGGTTAGTTTATTCTTCAAAAAATGGAATGAGATACTAGGTTACTTCAAAAAACTCTATTTTCCTATTTTAAGAAAAACAATTTGGACCAGACTGTATTTTTCTTAGTTCTAAATTTTTTGTTGAAACCGACGCACATCACTAGTGGATGTTGCTTATGAAGCGCTTCTAGCATTTGCCCAACGAATGTATGGTCGGTCCATATGCCGCATTTTGTTCATTTTTTCCCTGTTTTATTTCCGACATTTTTTTCTTCATTTTTCTCTTCGGTTGTCGTGTTAAACCTGAATTTCATTTTGGTTCAACAAACGTATTCGACAATAACCTTGACAATTTTGACTATTTCATAATGGCGCAATGTATTTGAAATAAGGAGAAAAAGAGATGAACAGTGGTGTGCTTCTGCGCTCGGAAACGTGAACTGGTGCGTTTTGCGCTTATTAAATGTGAAGCGAAATGAAATTCAAATATTCCTACGATGCGCGTCGTGTATCTGATTCTGTATGCATGAATTATTTACAAATATGCAATTTCGTATTTCACTCATCCTTTCATCCGTTTCCAGCGCCTTTCCCACTGAATTCCATATCACACTAAATATGTAAGTGTATGCATTACGATACTTACCCTATGATTGTTTGTCGCATGCGGCTGTGAACTGTGTTCACTGTTCAATCATTCGTGACAACGGAGTAGCTTCCTGACATTCGTCGCAAAATTCTAGTGCTTCTCGTCGCACCTCACGCTAGGTTCATTATGTCTATCGAAACGGTCAAAGCTCATAACCGGCGAAAAAAATTTTTCCTGCGAAAGCACTGAAACTGGAGATGATTGCGGCGCTCATCCAATGTATGTATCGAGAATGCCGGGTCGAACTAAGAGCCAAGAAATATTGATGCAGAGCATGAATTTCTTTTGGACCTTGCTCGATCTGAACGCTACTATCAATCTCTTTTCTTTCATTTTTTTCTGCTAATTATTCGCATTTTGACTTACGCCCGTCGACGGTATTATAATGGGAGAATCCATTGCGAACGATGCGTTGTACATATTTGTACATACAATATGTGCTGTGCATGCGCTGTGGCACATTTGCCGGTCATGGATATTTATTTTCTAGATTACCTTTTCCATCGCGTGAGTGGACTTTGCGTGCACTGCACCATAGAGCATATGCAATGGTAGGGAGATCATTGTGTGAAATTTTTAGATATTACCATTTTATCAGTCGGAATAAGGTGCCATTGGATGACCTTAAATTTTCGTGTAAGCTTCGTTCGAACTAATCCAGAACCGACACCGGACAATGGATCGATTGTCTGAGCGGTGTCGTAGCCGATTGAGTAGCAGTGGCAGTGTCGGTGTTCACGAATATTATTGCTAAAATTCTCAGTTCAAATTCAAAAGTAAATTGCTATGGTCGGTGGATCAATTTGGTCGAAACTTTCACACGAATTTTACCCTGTGATACCCAGTTTCAACCGATAAAATGATGAAATGGAAATATCGCCGTAGTAAATTTGATCGTACCAGGGATTAATTTTCAGTTGTGCTGTGTAACAATGTAATTGAAATAGGAGGTTCTCAAGCGGCCGTCGAGAAATGATGTAGTTTCCAGCATATGTCATACTTCTTGCTCTCTGTATCCTTTCTGTCTTCATATCGCCCCGCTAGGGCAGGTCTGTCGTCTGTGTTCGCGATCTTCTGCATTCACCCCAAGCGATGTTCTTTTGTTTCAAATTGAAATTTGAATAAATAGCTGTCAGCATTATTCCATGTATGGCCACCGAAAACTTTTTCGGTCGAACGATGCATCCATGGGGATGAACATTGTACATTGTGAAAAATTCGCGCGGCCAACCGACTCACATTGGAAGTTTGGCAAGTGATTTACACTTCAATATCGATTTATTGTGAGAATGGCTCATGGGCCAGGAGTTGGAAAAATTTATCACCGTTTTCACAGAGAGTTAGG
Organism: Porricondyla nigripennis; assembly: GCA_026546635.1. Taxonomy (NCBI): domain Eukaryota; kingdom Metazoa; phylum Arthropoda; class Insecta; order Diptera; family Cecidomyiidae; genus Porricondyla; species Porricondyla nigripennis. The sequence continues at coordinate 11,763 of JANTFB010001120.1, read as the reverse complement.
GATGGGGGATAGAGTATTGAAGCGGATGATAAATACACATTATGCAAATTTTGTATTCGGTTTGTTGCGATTCTCACTGATTTGCGAGCGCACTGATATATGGAGTTGGTGAGCAAGCAATAACCATAGTTCATATTCCGAAGAAACGCCCAATAAAAAATTCTTCGGAATTTAGATTCACGACAACGGCGATAGGGATAGCCCTCCCTCGCCTCCTGCGTCTCGTCATTTGGTGTTCGGTAGGTTCGATTGGAACGTAACACGCAGTGTTGCACCAGAGCAACATATATTCGCATATTTTGTGTTGTGTTTGCGGCCGGCGAGTTGGAGTGAGCCATTATCACGCAATATATCGAAGTAAAAGGTCAAGAAACTTTTACAACTTGCCGATATATTGGATTTCTCTAGATCCTAGAGCAACCTCGATAGCATATCGGCTAAAATCTTGCTGTATTCCGAGAATCCGTTCGAATTCATGTGATCTCTTCGAAGGCATTGTTATCACGAACGATGATCAGATCATGGCACAAATATGGAAGAAAAGGGAAAAAAGTGGAGTAAGGATCACATGCACTAGTTTCTTCCCACTTTTATCCATATGTCGGAGTTCACTTCCAATAACGTACTTGTACGAAATGGCGTCTACAGAAACGGATATCATTTGGGAAATAAATCAACGCAAATACTCGCGGAAACGATGTACGGATATCGAAGTCTATTTTTGGCCGGCGCAGTCGTATCTCTCGCTCGCTACAATGCAAACGCCCCCCCCCCCCTCCTTTCCCCATTATTTTGTGCTTCCCCAACTTTTTAGTGCTATTCAAATTGAATGTTTTTCTATGGCACGCCTTATCGTACACGCACGTAGTACATTAAGCAGTGAGCACATGCCATTGCACGCAATATATCGAAAACTCGTAACGTTTCCTTCAATTCCAAATTTCGAACTATTGTTCCTCCACGTTGCTGTCGTCGATGCCGGCAAAGCTCTTTTTTATGCGTATTTTCTCCTATGGATACAATGGAATGGAAATGTGAGAACGTGAAATGCGTGGAAAAAATAGGCATCAAATGGATAGATGTTCCACAGAATGAATCGCTTTCTCGCAATCTCCATCCCAAATATATTCCAACAATGAAACATATGCCACATTGCTTCTGGTGTGTGTGGTGTGTCTGTGTACGGTGTGTTTCGTGTATGTTTGTGTGGGTGCAAAATCTCATTGTAGAACATGAGTTTCGATCAATAAAAACCAATTTTTAATGTTTCATTTCTCCTAGGAATCGTAATCAAAAGAAGAACAATATATCGGAAAGTAATATTGGCAGACATGTATAGTGCGCTACATCCATTACGGTATCGAACGAAAATTCAGTTATCGCACACTTTATTGTATATTATTGAGCAATGAACCGTAATAAAAACGTCGACAAATCGTAACGTGGCCAAAAGGGAAATCACATACGATTTATACACGCACATACAAACACACACGTTCAACGCATGCCAACCGCCACAACAACGACCGCACTACTGCTTCTGCCTCTACTACTGCTCAAAACACGAATAACGGACGAGATATAAATGCACACTTTGGCGTACACACTCCGCATATGTTGAAGGTCGTCAACGAGAAAAAAAGGAAACGAGAGAGAGAGAGAGAGAGAGAGAGAGAGAGAGAGAGAGAGAAAAGAGAGGAAGGGAGAACCACTATTGGCAGGACATTTGCTATATTTTTATGTCTCCAAATAAATACGAATGCGTTGCGAAATAATATAAAAGTGTGCATTTTATATTGAGCATGAAACAATAAGAACGTGAACGAAGCAGCAAACAGTGCCAGCACTCAACTGATATCGACAGCAATGGCCAGAATCTTATTGAATTCAACGCACATAACAACCGAAAAATTACTGCCGATGGTGGAGGCAACAACGAAAGCGGCAGCCGCAGTGATGCCAATAACGAAAACCACAACAACGATAATGACTAACCTTTCGGTGGGCTCGCATGGGCAGAGCAAAAGGCCGACTATTGTCATCTATCCAACGGGTATGTTGACATGGTGTGCAGTGTGAACTCTGTATTGAATGTGATATTCATGATATCCGATCACTATTCCACTCTATTCCGTACACTCCTCTACCTATCACACACGCACAGATTCATACATTCCCAATGTCTATATTTTCCATCGTGGCCGTCATGCTGGACGCTCCGATCGACACTGTTCGAGAGACAAAATTGCGTTTCTTTGCAATAAAATAAATAATAAATTAATAAACGGCATTTGGAATGAATGCGAACGAGATGTGAATACAGTGGAACTTGTGATAGTGCAATCTTCTGCCTCTCGATAGTGGATGTCGACATTCCACAATGATTCGATTATCCTCAGTGATGCCGAGGTCGAGAGGCAAAATTGAATGCCTTCAGTTCCGCAGGAGACCGACAGCGGTTTCATTGTAAGATCAAATAACGGAATGGGAATCAAGACGAATGAATGTGTGCGGTGTTAGTGACTGTGGTCCGGAATTTTTGGCATCGTTAAACGCATCCGGCCAGAGAAATCGCACATCGATTGGGAATAATGAGAGCCAGCGCATATGGCCACCCCGTTAATATGTTTTGATTTTTTCTCCTTCTCTTTCTTCATTTCAATTTTAGTGTCGCCCGAGTCGATCGTCATACCGATTGTGTCATGCATTTTCGGTTTCCCGTTGCTTGCGTTGCTGGTCATCTGCTGCTTACGGCGTCGTGCCAAATTAGCACGTGAACGTGATCGAAGACGGAATTATGATTTGCAGGACCACGCCGTTAGCTTGGTTAGGTTCAGTCCCATTCATAGACTTTGTGAGTCTAAATGCCAATTGGAAATTTAAAAACTTAATTTAATTACCTAATTTGAACAAACTGGCCCATCTTTACCCTTTGCGTCGTATTGAATATATCTGAATCAAACGTTGGAGCGGTGATCTTACGACAACTGGGACAACTGAAAGGACGAACCAATTCTTACATGTTGAGAATTTCATTTTGGGAAAAAAGAAGAAGATGGACCAATTTGAACTATAAGATTATTCGCACTGAAATTTATATAATAAATATTTTGCTTTCACATAGTAGGGTACTCTCATTCACTCCCGTAAACGAGCGATTACCATTAATGCGAACAAATTCTCATTTTTTTACCACCCTGAACTGAAATATCGATAGCTGGCCGTTCCACGCGAGCTGTCAGTTTACGTACTGAACGAAGCCTAAGCCGTGGTTTCCCATCGCTAGACCTAGATACCGTACTTGAAGAACGAAGCGACCCCGAGCAGACACAAGTAATTCCAATGAAATGCCGGAATGCGACACGCCTGTCTCAATTTTTTCCACTTTTCTTTCTATTCCGCAGACTGATTTAATGACGCCCGAATCGCCTTCGGATCCACATCTGCGTCCAGGTGACTCATTCAGCAGCTAGCAACTAATAAATACCACAGCCAACATCACTATTCAAATAACCAAAGATGAAAAAAATAATACAATCAATGCACCTATCGTTGCGCCGATCGAGAAACCGGATGTCGCAATTACAGCCGCTTGCACTGCCACCGCCTCACACAATCATAGCAGTAATGGCAATGGAATTTCATCAGGCACCAATTGTGACAGTGGGCCCATCGTTACCATTGTGTCGACGCACAGAAAATCAAAATCTTTGCGACGGCATCGTGGTTTACGGCACATTGGCACTAATAATGGTACACACAGTCAGAGTAACGGTGTTGGTTGTGAAGAAGACGAATTTAATTCCAAATTGAAAAAATTTCAGCAAATAATAAATTTTAATAAACGTTCATTTGATCCGGTGGCCATTGAAATGGACCACCTTAATGAGCAACCGTCGGATAGTAAAAGACGTAAATATTCGATTGGTAACGATCGATCACCACTATGGACAACACTTACACATGCACAAACTATTACCGAGTACCCAGAGAGTTGATGAGTTTTCATTTTCATCGACATGAAGTGAGAGGAGAATATCAACAAAATATATACCCACAGAACATAAATTAGAAAGCTCTCTGTCACCGTATCTCTCTCTCTATCTATCTCTCTCATTCTCATTCAGTCAGTAACAAATTGTAATAGTAATGATGGAGCAACATTAATGATAACAGTATGTAATAAGGAATGAGATAATCCCATTATGTTCACTAATTTTGCATGATAGCAAAGATGCGCTTTGCAGAAAGCAATTTCGACTCACATTCATAGTTTCAATTTCCTACTCCACTATGAGTACATACAATATATGCGAACCACATGAATACACCATCAACTATCGAACACTTCCAGAATCCGAAGGCAGGGGTGCTCACTAAAATGGTGTTTTTCATCATTCGATGCATCAAACTTTGGAAAATGATTCACCCTTTTCGTCTTCTCTCGTTGTCGAAGCCATTCGAACGCATAAAACGCTATAGATATACTACACCTGAATAAATAAATTTAATTCTATTTTTAGTGCCTTTCAATAGATCGTTTTCTTCATGATTTTTCGTCACAGAGTGTTTGAGAGCGACGATATACAAATGATAAATCGGAGAAACTTAAGAAAAAAATACATTTGTCTATGGAATATTCAGTCCCACGCCTATATAATTGAAAGGCATTATTTATAACCAATTAGGTAACATGCATGACGACACGTTGCGGGGTCGCGCTAGCATAAGAATCCGTGAGCTAAACTACGTATCTCTCTCTCTCTCTCTCTCTCTCTCTCTCTATCTCCTTTTTCGTTTTATTTCGCCAAAACGACGGAAACTCGAATCCATTTAATTTAATTGAACATGAAATTTGACAAACAAAAATGAAAAATTCAGGTATTTGTGCATAGAGGCAGAAATCACAAGCAAAAAACATAGTAGGGTATGTAGAATTCAATGAAACAAACAGACATGCCATGTGTTAATATCAATTATGTGTAATGAATAAATATTACTAAACTATGTATGGGAGAAAAACAAAGGAACGAAACGGAATTTTCATTTGGACCATTTTCTGGGATTGAATCAGCCGATAAGCCGATATTTCTTGGCAAAGGTGTAACTAGCCTACTCTTCGTCGTTGTTTCGAAAAGCGCTCCTTAAATGCCGAGCTTGAACGCCATCTAGCGGTAAGCCATTCACAGTCTCAGTGACACGTTCCCTGTGGTCAACACCAATCATCGACGACGACGGCGGCGGCAGCAACCAACTTCACGCCAATTCTACTGACGACAGAACCATTATATTTTTTTCTCCATTCGGCCAATCCGATTTCCACGAAAAGTCTAATTTTTCTCGTGTGTAAAATTTGCTGAAAAGATGGGTTTCGGTGATTATCCAGCTGCCTATAATTCACAAGTGCATGGACCCTACGATCCAGCCCGTTTTTACGGAAAAGGTAAATGACAGACCATTTGAATCGTGGACCACGAGTGGAAAATCGAATGTTCGCCGCGTCTAGATTGGGTTGACATTCATTTTTCATCATTATATAACAATCATTTTCGAACGATAGAGCATGTTCCACTCATCAATTCGACGACGAAAAAATACTAATATCATTTACCATTTCTGCGACGCATATAATGAACAGCCGACACTCCATTGGCACAAGTGAAACTTGGTGAATTAGGAGCATGGTTGGCACGTCGTGATAAAACACCACGGGCTGCCATCGGTGCCATCAGTCGCGCATACTGGCGTTGGAATCATAAATACTGTTTGGCCAAACGTGCTGGTATTGCACCGTTCTTCCAATTGGTATCATGCGCTATGATTTTCTTCTACACCATCAACTCGCAACGTATCGGTGAGTATAGTTGTCCGAATCGGAGCTGACTGCTACGGCGCCTCTGTCCACCCTCTAATAATTTTTTTCTTCTTTCCTTTTCTTCTCGGCACATCCTTTCGAATGTGTGTGTTTGTATGTTTGGATGGCGTACAGGTTTGCACAAGAACTACAAATACCACTAATCGTCAACGTCGAAACACACAATTCCACACGCAACGTGACCACGAATCCCAAATGCACGTGAATTCGTTGACAAACCAGCAAACAAAATTACATCAAATTTGAAATAGAAATGCTTTCTTCTGTGGCGTCCATCAATTGGGATGCATCCGTAGATCATGTCAACAAAATAGAAAACTCAATCGCAAAAAAACGTTAAATAAAGATATTTCAAAAAATGGAAATGAAAGAACGAATATGGTTCGGGTTTACATGACGATTACCTAACATTCGGTGTGTTATGCTTATGAGCTATGAGTAGTCTATGTTGATGCGATCGATCAGCCGATCAGTTTCAAAATCGTTTCTACATGTGCGGTCCGAAGCTCGAATGTTTCGATTTGGTGACCTTGCAACAGATGATGGCGCCAAACCGCCCTGAATCGTACATTAAATCACCCACAAATCCACCTCATTCCATATTGGCCACATCAAGCTGACTCCGACCGGAAGTTCCATAAACGGACCCCTAGAAGAGAAATAAGTAGGGCATTGGTTGCATTTTTTTTTCTCATTTCATTTTTTATTCTTATGTTCGTGTGTAACAGGTGCACAGTGTACTGCACACGCTATCGATTGTGAAATTTCTCGCAGAGGCCGCCGCCTACAGTGGTTGGTTGCAGTAGACTTCCAAACACCATTTAGGTTTGATCGATTTCGTGTAGCGTTTTTTTTCGGCTCGTAAATATGTCTAGTTTCAAGGTGAATGAAGAGCATTTGCGGGATGTTCTGATTTTCTCAAAAGAAAAATGCAAGTGAAAGCCATCGAAATCTTGTGGAGACTTACAGCGACGACCCCTCCGCTCAATACTTGCAATACCTTATTGGTTCAGAGTTCAGACGAATCAAAAGTGTTAATTTGACACTAGAGACAAAGAGCATCCAGGTCGACTAAAACGTTTTCTAGACGATGAACTACAAACATTGCTGGACGAAGATGATGCACAATCGCAGCAGAGATTCACAGAACAATTGGGCGTTAGTCAATAAGCACCGATTACGTGCTATGTGAAAGGTTCAGAACCGGATTGTGACTAGCGATGAAAAATGTATGCTTTACGAGAATCCTAAGCGCACAAAAATCATGTGTAGACCAAGGAGAAACAGGAACATCGACCGCACGGCCAAATCGTTTCGAAAAGGAAACGATGCTATGTGTGTGGTGGGACCAAGACGCCTTCTGTTATGAGCTGAAACTGGTTGAAACCGTTAATACCGCACCCTACCAACAACAAATGGTCGATTAGAACGACGATGTAAATGCACCCTCACGCTCGCACACAGCAGAAGCAATTTGAGGCACAATTTCCGCACTTGGCTGAGAGATCCTACCCCACCCCGCGTACTCACCAGACCTGGCTCCCTCCAATTACCACTTGCTTGCATCGCTTGGCCATGCACTTGCCGATCAGCGATTCGACATTTATGAAAATGTCGCAATTAGGGTCGTTGAATGGTTCGCCATCAAGGAGGAAAAATTCTACAATGGTGGTATCCACAAAGTGCCTGAAATATGGACAAAATGTGCAGCTAGCGATGGCGCATACTTTGAATAAGCCATTTTCTACTTTTCTAGCTAATTAAACGACTTTTTATCAAGAAATAATTCACAATCATTAACTTGTACACCTGGTATTTATTAATCGATAATATTTATTCCACAATACGTGGGTAGGTATTCTTTAAATGCGGTACGTACGGATTTCTTTGGCAAAAACAAAAGAAAATTCAAAATCCACAGAATTTTTACACAATGCCCGATCGGTGCATAGATTAAAATGCACTGACAAAATAACATAATGCAAATGTGTTTCAAATTTGTCTCAAATACATTCAGATTCAATGTTCATTGTTCATAAACCCGATCGATCACTGTAATCTGTAATCAATCAATATATTCAGTACTCATATATAGTAGTTGGGTGTGCTGTATAGGTAGATTAGGTGTACACTTTTTCCACTTTAAAAAAGAATCTAATACTGTTCCAGATGATTTATCAATTCTTAAAATTCATACAGTTGGGTTGGTAGTGACGCTTTCATTGCTAGCAAAATTATAATACGATATTATAAGCGATTCGCCGTTGTCCGCCAACGTATTGGGGTGTTTTTTTAATCCCGAAAAATCGATTCGTGAAAATGAAAATGTACTGCGTCTTCTGCAGCTGCTGCCATCGATGCAAACGAGTCGAGAATTTGGAGAAAGGTCCCCTGAGGGCGGGGGGGAAAGGAAATTTCTCTAGTCAAATGAAAAGGGGTTTCGTCCACGTGTGCATCTATGGGCTGCCGCGGCGCTTGCATTTGAATTCAAAGTGATACAGTGTGCATTAGAAATAATTATACGACTTCATTCTAAACTTGTTTTGTTTTGTTCTATTCTACGCTTTTCGCTAATATTATCTCCTTCATCTACAATATTTCTATTCATCATCGGTATCATCATTGATTGACACGGTATATTTATTCTAATTCCTTCATCTCGAAGATTTATTACAATTTATGTCCTCGGCTGCATATTATGTACATCAATAAGTGTTGCTTATTTGCTGTTTGCATGACATGCGAGTTTGATACCTTCCATTCGTTTCGATCGCTCAATCGTATTTAAATTACTTATTCGAGTGTGGCTGGCGGTAGAAAGGTCTGATTGCGATGCGTGCGGCCTGTAAGGTAAGTGTGGATGCTCTCCGTCGACGTCTGCGTGCCCGTGCATGGTGCATACTCTAGCCGAAGATTTTTTTCCAATTTGTTTTCGGTTTATCTGTCGCTTCGAGATAAATCAACGATATCCATACATATACATATACATACATGAAGTTCGTTAACGCATTCATGCATTCATTCGTTTGCATTTAATTCATTATTTATACTACGTTATCGTTCTAGCTTAATGTTCAATTGTTCAATAATGATAAAATAAAATCAGCGAATGCATGCACACATACACATTCCACACTCTGTAGGTTGTGCAGCGCGTATTTTCGATGCGCTGCCGACGGCTGTATGCGTTCGTGTGGTGTATGGGGAAGGGGGCTGGGGGTATATTGGGAGGGTGTGTGCGTTATTTATTATTCAATGCAAACGTCGTTTGTCGGTTGCCTGATGGCTCCGCCGATCATCGTCATCATGATCATCATCGTTTCATTTTATCGGACGCTTATCAACCAATTTGATATCGCGTACATGCAAATTGTGCTTCGATTTGGCAGCGAATTTGATGACGGCTTGCGTCGACACTTGAGGCACATGACGCAAATCCAAGTAGGTGAGCGCCTCGCATTTTGCCAAATATTCCAAGCAATTTTCCGTGACCAATTTGCAGCTGCTCAGATCTAATTCGACCAGCGTATTAATGGCACTCGGGCACGTGCCGATTTGTGCGACGCCCGCATCTGTGACGCGTTGGCATGACGAAATATTCAAATGGATCAACGACGGCACACCTTGTGTGATGTAGCGCAGCGCAACATCCGAAATATCGGTGCCGGCCAATTTGAGCACTTTCAAGTTGCGTAAACGGGATTTGGAGTCGGTGAGGCCGGGCCGGGAATCTTTCGGGGGCGATAGAATGTCACGAATGGCACTGTCATTCAAGCTGCGCACAAAGCTCAGATCGAGCGTTTGCAATGGTGGACAGAGGCACGTATGCAAACCAAGCACCGAACTGATTTGGGTGCCTTGAATGCTGAGATACTTTAGGGCCGGCAGTCGTGAGATCAGCCATGCCAATTGTCGTTTCGCCAGATTCGTCCAATCGAGAATCAAATGCTCGGGTTGACGGCGCACGATTGCCATCAGCAAACTGGCGGAGAGTTTGTGGTGGGCGCAGTTCATGCGATACCAAAGCTTCGGATCGACCGAAACGGTCGCCCACGCCTTGCACACCATGGAGCACGTGACCAATGTTTCGGGCGTTAAATGACGGAAAATGGCCAACAGGGCGGTCGTGTCGAGTGCGTAGTGCTGATTTGACAATGCATTCGCTGCTGTATTGCTGGCCGGCCGCACCACGAACGATGGTTTTTTGAGTGGTTTCGTTGACGAATTGAGGATCTGTTGCGCCAGCTGTGTACGCAATGTGTTCTTTTTGCGTGGCAATTGATTCGACGATTGGTCGTTTGCTTCGGTGCCATCGTGCATGCTGCTGCAGATGCTGCCACCGTCATCACTCTTGCGTCGCTTCATAACACCGACGCCGCCGACACCGATCTCCGTCGATTCGCTGCAATTCGACTGATCCATCATCGCTGAATCGGCCAACGATTCGGTTTTGCAGACTACGCCACCGCCACCGCCGATGCCGTCCTCGTCTTGCAATGACTTCTTCACCAATGGAAACGTTTCCTTACCAACCGAAAACTTCTTCTCCCAACGGAACGGATCCTTCACATTGTCCGACTCGCTGAGGACTGTTGCCGAGGCCGACGTTGTCGATGAATTCACCTCGCCTGTCGCCGAATACTTTTGCTCAGTATTATTGATGGCGGAGGCTTCGCTGCCAACCGACATTCGACGAATATCTGACGATTTGGCTCGAGCCCGAAAATGACGAGGCTGTTGAGGGAAATCGTTGGGACAATTTTTAGACAATGAATTCGTCTGCAAGTGCATCGTATCCGCGACGCACAGTCGCACACGTACCTTGTAATCGGTGTTCTTGCCGGACACACAACACGTTGGACATTCCCAACTGTTTGGCAGATCCTCGTTCACCACACCGTTCACTTGTGATGTTTCGCTGTTCGCCTTTTGGGCACAATCTGCATGGGCGATCTCGTAACACACCGAGCATTCCATCAGTGTGGACGGTCCGAGGTCCTGCGACACATGTGACTTGGCTTGCGGCGACGTGACCGGCGTTTGGCGCCATCCGTCCAAATTGCAGAAAACGCATTGTGCCGTCACGGGCAGCATGGGCTGCAGACATTGGCGCATCATACACGTTTGCTTGGCACGACCCGGTCCTCCGAATTTGATCTGCAAAACAAAAACCAAAAACCAAAAACATCAGCAAATGTCCATGGGCGGACGAGGGCCACCGGCGAAAGCCTCGGAAAGAGTGGGCGACATCTCACCATATCGAGACAGAATGCGCAGTGGCCACATTCGGTTGAGTTGCAGGGGACGCACGTTTTACAGCGACGACGACGACGACGCGGCACATTGGCCGAATTGCTGTGATGCGTTTTCTCCGTCAAACGTCCGTTCGCCGTACTACCGTTTGCTGCCGTTGTCGTTTCGCCGGTCGTCTGCTTCTTGTATGGTCCGCGCGTACTATTTTTGGCCGCGACCGCCTTCGGTGAAACGAAATTCTTGGCCGCCGATTCACCGTCGTCCGACACATTGCCGCTATCGTTCGCATGTAATTGACTAGATTGTTGATGAGGGAGTCGCGCGACCCCATCGTCAGTCGGTTGCAACGATGCAATCGATGAATTGTCGTTTACTGGCGTCGAATTTGCCGAACGATTCAAATCTAAACGAAGCACCGGAATGCCGGTGACCGCCGCTTCGGCGCTATCTTTGCAATGCCGTTCCACCAAGCTACGGACATCTTTGATCAATTGCACAGGATCTTTGATCAGTTCAGGCACATTCTTCCGATGCGGCGGCAAATCGTACAAGAACATAACGATTTCCTTGAGACCAAACAACTCGTAATGCGTGAGATGAACGTGCGGCTGATTCTCCAGCTCATCTTCACGTCC
>JANTFB010000009.1:0-15765 GCA_026546635.1 Porricondyla nigripennis | reverse complement strand
TTAGGATCAGTAGAATGGTCTTTAAAATCAACAGGGCAGTTTCAAGGATCACCCGAAAGAAAAAGAATTGATTTTTTTATACAATTTGTCACGTCGGTCTAAGCGTTACTACCAATCTACTTGGCAGTCTATTTTGTGGAAATGCGAATCATGTTAAATAGAAATGTGCACTTTTACGATTTTCCCCCGTTTCTGGCTTGGCAGTTAACGTGTTAATGGTCGAATCAATCCGAACCGAAAGCACTGTTGGCCACTAAAGGTCTAAATTAACATATTTGACTCAAAATCCAGGTGAGATCATTTCCTGACTCACCTGGAAAAATCACCAAAGCCACTGGTCGTTCAAACGACCACTAGGCATTAATAGGTCCTCGATTGTCCACGATCAATGTATGCACCATTTTTTAGCTGCTTTTCGCACCCACACACGCATTCACATGCGAACGAAATGCATAAACATAACGTCTTCTTTCTAATGCAGGAAAATCAGAACAAACTGATGCACGATTCATTCGCGCTGTCGTTTTGAGGAACGAATCGCGAAACGTGGATCGACGAATGTGCGGACTATTGGCTGTGCGGATTTTCATGTGCGGACTATTGGCTGTTTCAGTTTTTTTTTTCGTTTTATTTTGGTATAGGAATTTTGTTTTTTTTATTTTTTGTTTCATTTTAGTTTTAACTCAATTTGGATGAGACAGAATATCGTCCAAGAGGCCAATATGCTTTAATTAGTTATATTTTAGAATTTAAGCAAATTCATGTGGTTCGAATAAGGACAAAATAGAAAATAGATGGATGAGAAAAGAAATTGTCAAAATAAAAATGCAAATGCTGGAAGTTGAAACAGAACGCAGAACGAATGGTACTTTCATTTGATTGAAAATGAACGACCATATTCGATATGGTAATCCACACAGTGTGAGGCGGGGACGAGGTAGGCGAATGTGTGAGAACGTGTGTTCCAGCAAAAGTAGCAATCTCAACAGCAGCAATCATAACAGTCGCAGCAAAAATGAAACATATGGAGCGCGCGCATAACGTCGCTCAAGATCTCGGCGCCCATTAAACCAGTCCACGAATGTTGATACAGGTTGCTCGTCCCCGTTGGTTTTTCCTCTAATTTTTTTCTTCGTTTTGTTTTCGATGCTCACTGCGTTCCGTTGGCCGGGCTTTCTATGGTTGCGCACTCGCGTCAGCTCATCAAGCATCAACTATCCATTAATGGGTCTGATATGTATGCTCTGCTCTCATTTTTGTCATGCAACAAATGTCGAATGTGTGTAATGTTAAACGATCTTGCATCGGTGTTGCCACATTTTTCGGTAGTAACCAGTACCTCATTCCCCTATACACTCCCATTGCGTTGTGATCTGTAAACAGCTATAGAGTCGACATCTGTAACTTCTCGGTGGCCAAGCGTTGACACATTTTTTTTTCGATAGTACTTGGCGGCACACGATCGGTGCATTGAGAACGGCCCAGCTCGAGGGACGCCAGATGGTGTGGTAAAACAATTTCCGGATTGTGTACCTACGGTAGTAACGCGATTCACGACCGAAGGCATCTGCTCTGATGATACTTTTGCGCACATCCATGGCGTAATATGACCTTGACCACACATCCAAATCGTACCGTATTTTCTCGCGTATTGTTTCTTCTGACATATTTTCCGCCTTATTTTTCAAATCGATCGTGATATCGTTCATCAGCAAGTGCATCGTTTGATTTGACCACGCACCCGTGAAAAATGATCGGTGAGAATAACTTGAGCGGCTAAACCTTCGTCAGCTCTTTCAAACGTTTTCCGCAATAACAATCATTTTTGTTGTGATCAAGTATAGATAAAATGAGGAGGGGGTTTCGTTTTATTTTAAAGAGATTTCTCGAAAACTTAACATCTTCTTCATGCTCTTCTCGATGTTACGGATGAAGTTGAAAAAAATCCATACACCGTGGCGGAACCGGGGGCAATCATCTTATGAATTGATTTACATTCTGACGATCCCAAATGATTCTCTTGACTCACATGTTTCTTGCGATCCGATTCTTATTGATTACTGTGAATCTTTTGATTTTTCGTGATTCTTACGATTCAACTCTAGCCGTTTTGGCTTTCCAGTGTTTGGCTGACAGAAATTTGAAGAATCAGGAAGAATCGGAAGAATCACAAGAAACATACATACCTTCATACAGAGTCACATGAATCATGTGAGCTTTTTGAAGAATCACTTTTGGAATCGCCAGAATCATAGAAAATCACTTCATAAGATGATTACTTCCGGGCGGAACTAAACAATGGGAGAGACAGAGGCATTTTCGGCATATTCGGCAGCGCTGAATGCTTATGATTTCCCTGATATCGGAATTATGATCGTTCTGCTCATTAAAATTAAAACGGCACTGACGTCCTTCGTCTGATGGCTGATAGCTCACACAGCTCGTTCCAGCACTGATCGAACTCATCCCCTGTCTTTCAATCTCGTTGCTCTTATATGTCCGAGCCAAATTGAAAGTTTCCGTTCGTTGACCCCAGAATAGAAACGGAAAAACTGTTGCACCTCCGACTGAGTTATGGTTGAAAGGACATCGCTTTCTTGATGACGTCGATCGAAGCAATGCTCTTTATTCATGATTTCCGGCCAATTTTGTCCGACTTCGTCCTCTAAACTATTTGGCACTTTGTTCTTGATGGCTATCGATACGTACTTCTGAAACTCATCCGTTGACATATTTTCGATTAGCGAAATCAACCACTGGCGGACTTCGTTATCGTTTTTCCCGAGTGAATGATATGAACTTTCTTCCTTGGTGCGATGGACCGTTTGATATCCTAAAATGCCGAAATCTTCAACTGTCTGCCACCAAACGAACTTCTCTTGGAATAGCTCCGACGTGTCGACAAGACTTGCACCGAAACCACCCAAAAACTCGATTATCGCTTTGGTTCGATGCGATTTATGGCCCAATTGACAGTAATTGATAACAACAGATTCGGTCTCTGTGTTACAGATTGGCTCTAGGAACTGACTTGTTGTGCCGAAGGGTAATCCCCGCACAGGGGTTTTAACGGAGTTTATCTGAGAATAGAATACCGCAATTCAATATGGACGATTATCGGAGAATGTTTACCGAAAAAAAACACTCACGTTTTCATCTTTTCCACATTCCAGATTCCTCTCCATCATTTGAATGATTGATGTGGCCGCCGCTTCACTCAAATTGCCTTGGATTAACGCAATTATTTTCATTTCATAAAAGTACTGCCGATACCAGTCCATGGGTTCAGACCAGTCCATGGATTCCAAAGTACATAATGGATACCCGCCCAGAATGTTACTCGTTCGCAAGTCTCTCACATAATATGAACTCTGCACCTTCTCCAGAATCCTTTCTTCCGATAAATTTTCTACCAAATTTATGAATTGCATCGTGATATCGTTCAAAATTAAATGCATTCTCTGACTAGGACCGACCACCTGAGAAAAAATTGGCATGACAAATGGGAGAGCTTTCAGTACAGAGAGCATTAATGAGAACATACTTTCAACACAATCCCATCCTCGGCCGCTTCAAGCGTGAATCTCACATGTGCTGATATCGCATCATGCAGTAGTGTTGTCAGCTCGTTCGCAAGAACGCTGCAGAAAAGCGAATTCAATGTCAAGCTAAAAATGATGAATAAAAATAATAGAAATCCCATCAGTTCCGATCTCAATTCTTCTCACTTCTTAATCGAAGATATTTTAAGCGATGTCCTGAAATAGATGCAACAGCAGGCCGTCGGATATAAGAATTTGTCGTCTTGTCGAAACCATAATTCGCTCACATCACTCTCGTACACTTTCGTTGGATATTTCGGCACCGGTTGACTTCCGTCGTAGAGAATCGTATGGTCGTCTGCAATGTACGGATTTGGGGCGGGCAACGAAATTCCGGTGAATAGCCGCGGACGATTCCAAAGTGAAACCCACTTTTCGGGCATATTCTTTCCGTAATATTCAACTCCATCGCTCTGCGGTCGAATTTCATTGTTTTCATCGTATGCATTTGGCGTCGTTATGGTGATGTTGAAATGTCCTTCATTCAATTTGTCAATTGCTTCTTTGATAGCACTAATTGGGCATTTATCTCGTAGCTCATCCTGGCCCAATAATCTTTTTGCTAGTTGTTCTGCAATATATCCTCTTCCTTTGTCAATATTTTGAGGATATTTTTTGATGTTCACGTAATCTCGATACAATCGCTGGAGTAAGGCTTCATCTTTCAACACTGGCAAATATAACCGGATGTAGGAAAATACGGTTTCGACCAATTCGTCCAAGTTTTTGACACCGCCGGGAGCGAGGACTGCCTTGATGACAAACAAGCTGAATGCAGAATTTGTATGCAGCACCGGAGAAACACGGTACGCCCATTTCTTCTTTCGGAAATATCTGTCCAGGCTGCTATCAATTTCGGAATTCCGGAATTGTGGTTCCGCCGCAATATTTTGGAGAAAGCCATACACCTGAGCCTCGTTGAAATCGAATATTGATTAGAATTCTCGGGTGTTATTTGAATGTACATTGTACATTGAACAACGAGTAAAATTCAATTACCGAAATATGCGATGGCACACACCAGGTGAACGTAATAGTTCTTCTGTTGTACTCTTCGGGCTTTGCGTAATGAACGTTCTCGTGAAATTTCGGTTGGAATGCATTTTCATGTGTAAAATACTTAAAATTGAGTCCCGGTAGATTGTTGTTGGGCACCGAAGAAAAATACTTCACAGCCAACGCCTGTCGACAAAATCCATTCAAGATTAGACGGAGGGAATGCGGAGGGGATTTCAGGTAAGACATACCTGCATTTCATCCAATGAAAGGTTCGTGTGGAAACACAGACCTATCCGGTGCGCCGAATAATGGCGATTTTTGAATTCTTCAATGCGCTGATAGAGTGCGTCGTCATCCACATCGTCCAAATTCGTGTTGACATATGGGAAATTCAGCACCGGATGGTCTGCATTGCCCAGCAACGATACAACCTTTTCCTCAATGAATGTGTTGAACGTTCGTTTTAGTGCTGCGCGCACATCAACCATACGTTTTCTCATATTCAATGGCGTTTTGAATAGATTCGCAAAACGTTTCAGTCCATCTTCAAACGAACTGATCCGTGATATAAATGTAAATGTAGAATTCTCGCTATCAACACAGAACCGCGGACTGCGGTAAGCCTTAGTGAGACAAATGAATTCATCATCTTTGTTTGCAATCATACTACCTGAAAATTTGAATATGTAATGTAGAGGCAGGTCAGCTTGAGGAAAAAAACAATCGGAAGAAAATGATCCGGTCGGGGATTAATCACCAGTTAAGCACAAAGTACACTTAAGCAGGCTAGAGAATAAAGTATATATTCGGCCTCGAGTCGTCTTGCAGCGCGCAAGAGTGTGTGAATGTATTTGTTCCACGCACGGCGTAGTCGTATTGACAAC
The DNA here is from genome assembly GCA_026546635.1 of Porricondyla nigripennis. Classification (NCBI taxonomy): domain Eukaryota; kingdom Metazoa; phylum Arthropoda; class Insecta; order Diptera; family Cecidomyiidae; genus Porricondyla; species Porricondyla nigripennis. Next base: position 10,280 of record JANTFB010000009.1, on the reverse strand, counting down.
TATGTGAACATTTCGCGTGCTTTTTTGGTGATTGCAACCCGACAGAATAACTCTAATCTTGTTTTTTTGGCACGAACATATGTGTGCGTGTGCGCCTCACCTAAATAATCGGCTAGTCCACGTGAATCGTTTGGATCCGAAAATGAGCCAACGGCAATGCTCAAGGCACACGACGGCCAGTAGCGGCATCCATCATCCTCGTGCACATTGCCGTCGTGCACCAGCATGACTTTCATCCCGTTTGACAAGCGAATGGTGCGATACTGCTTCTTGTCATGTTTGCATTTCTCAGGCGTTTCCAGAATCTCAATTTCCAGAACACTATCAGTGGGCTGCATATCCATAGCAGTAATCACATCTATGGCAACGTTTCCATCCATGTCAGTACCCACGTCGATGGCGGTACCGACAGCGATTGAAGCCCCCACATTTATGGCAGTTCTCTCACCTTGAGCCGCACCCTTGTCTATGGCAGTATCCATAACCACATCTGTGGTCGTGCCATCATCCGTGACAGTACCTACATTGATGGCAGTATCCTGATCCATTGAAGCATTCAAATTTATGGCAGTGCCATCATCCGTAGCAGTGCCCACATCTATGACAGCATCGACATATACAACGGTCACGGTTGTAGAAATTGAAAATCGCGCACAAATACATGCACGCAGTATCGGAGACGGAGATGCATAGTAATTCGGTTTAAACACAAACGGACGTGGAAATAACGATGAAGGAGAAGAGAAAAACATCATACTTGTTCGTATGCGATTTTCGGGAGGCCTCACATCGTTCTCCGCGCAGAATCGTTTAGCATCTTTCACGCCGAATGTGGCAGAGCTCACATCTATGGCAGTATCACTATTCCTATTATTTACATGCATCTCTCTTGCCGAAAACAATTTGATACTGATTCAACGGTTGACATGTCAATTTTACACTATTTGTTAGCCGGAGATGAGGAGAAAATGAATTTCACAGATTTTGACAGTTGCGAAGAATGTTTCACATTGCGCGTTCTATATATTACTGACATCCGACAACGCAAATTAATTCTGCCGGCCGGCGTCGTATCACCGACTCAGATTCCGCAATACACACACATCGTACGCGTCGGACATCGATCACCATGGTCGCGCGGCCGTATTCGCGTCTGTTTGTTATAGCGATAAACCGTATGGGGTATGACGTCATATGGAAGGGACGCATTGTGCTGCGTTCCTAACGCTGTTGCTTTGCGTGTACGAATACACTTGCACCGCCTTTGGCTCAATGTTTTGCGACTCAACGCATGCACAAACGCTGTATTCGCTAACATTAGCGCGACGTACGGTTTTTACCAATGAGATAAATTGTGTAATGTGTATCGCATGCGATTAGATTACATGAGAAGAATTTGGGCTTTTCGGCAGTAATTGCTCGCGCCGTCGAATGAAACGAGTGAAATCAGTGAATGAAATTACGCGATAGACTGAACTAATTATGCTCGGCCAACTAATCCATCAATGCAGTTTTTTCGTGGCCAATGCTAACTATGATGGGTACCTGCGCGCATCTTTGCGAAAAAATCACCAACAGGAGAATTCATAGGTATATGTAATACAATAAACTAGAGTAACATCATCTCCGTCAAAGTCTGCGATTCTATGAGCAAATTTGCCCAATTGCTTTTCGAATTTCGTGATCAAGATATCGCATTGGTTCGAATACTTATGTGCGTCCTCACTCATTATGTTCCGAAATTTCGAAACCAGCTCATTATTGTTGTTAATTGGTTCATATGAGAATATGAGATGGCGATCGAACAAATACTCTCCGCTTTGCGATCATTTGTTTGGATGTTTATTTCATTGGGGCTAAACAAAGTTCGATTATTATTCCAACAATAAAAACGTTGACGACATATTTATGCAAAGCGGATTTTTCGACTATGACGATAATGAAAACCAAAAAACGCAATCGTTTGGACGCCGACGTTGTAATGACCGGTGCAATATCCACAATTGAAGCTCGGATCGAAGAACATAGAAAATTTATTCTTCGTCGTTTTCAAACAACCAATATTTGGTTTATTGTTCCAAAGTGAACTGTCAGTATACGCTAGTATAGATTCAGTATAAAATCAGTATGAATCAATGACTGTAGCACGGTCGGCGATGATGTCATTTTGACAAATATGCTTCAGTATACTGGAACCAGTATGAATATATACTGGATGTTCGCTTGGGTTGATATTTCATTGAATTACTCATCGTTTCAAATACGTAGGGTATCTGAATTAAATACGGCAGAAGTAAATACCTACCATATGTGTAGGATATTTCATTTTCAATTCAAATACATTCCTGCATTCAAGATTCAAATAAACGTTAAAGGCTCTACTACGCATCATTATCGTTATTTGGCGGTACATAATTCGGTTCGAGACACAGACCTCTGCTCTAATAGAGGGTCCACTTCCACTGTTTCATCGAACGATTCTGATGAAACTCAAAAACCTCTGATTGTGTTTATTTCAGTGTGGCACTGAATGTGAATCAAACACATCGAACCGTGAAATTGAGTTACGGAATTGAGCATATGTATTCGATTTCGGCCCAACTTCGACCAACTTCATGCCCTAAGTCATCGTCGTTTGGCGCTTTGCTTTCTATCGTGGCCAACACAAGCTTCTCGAATTCATCTGCGGACATATGCTCGATCAACGAAGATAACTCCTTACGGAACCCGTCAATCCTCTTGTCTATGAGATGTGCCGGATGTTCTCCCTCTATGGAAGATCCATCCACAGTGTAACCCAAAATGCCGCAATCATCCATTGGCATCCACTCGAAGTCGCGGATCGGGTCATTATCTCTCGCTCCCAAAGTATTTTTGCCCATGATCGTCAACAATTCAATCAACACTTCTGTATGTAGAGACCTGTGGCCGATTTGATAATAATTCATCGTGTAAGTGCCACGCCAGAGATCGGACTGGCTAACATGTAGATATTTTGCACCCAAAGGCAATTTCAGTGCGTGCAATTTAATCGATGAGCGCTGCAAAAATCAGAATGCATAAAGAGCTACGCGTATTAAGCGCCGAGCATAGTCGTCGAAGAAATACTCACGTCTTCGATTTTCTCACAGCCCAAATTGGTCTCTGCCGTTTGCATAATTTCTGTGGCGGAGGTTTCACTTAGGTTTCCTTGAACGAGCGCAACTATTTCCATTTGCTTGAAGTACTCGCGGCAGAACGATTGCATGTCAGACGATTGGATTGAACGGCGAAGTTCAAACTTTTCATAACGTGTCAAATGCTTGGCCCGAATGATACTTGCTCGTAAATCGATTGTGCAGAATGCTTTGCCCCAGCCATAAAACGAGGGATTGTAGTAAGCGATTGGTTTTTCTTCCGGCAAATTTTCCGCGAGAGTTTTCATTCTTATTGTGATTTCGTCTATAATCCGCAACATATTTTGATTATTGCCGAGCACCTGTGAGATACCAAAAACAAACAAGATGAGCCGATACAATAGTTTTTCAAATAAAAATTGAGACTGACCTTCATAATAATCCCATCATCGGTCTGTTGAAACCGTATTTCGACATTAGCACGCGTCATTTCTTGCGGTATTTGTTGTTCATTGAGAATTTCGCATAACAACGAATTCATGGCAACACTGCGGGAAAAGAATAGATTTCGTAACATTTCAGACCTTGTATGTTTGAAGTCTTGACTAGATGAGGCGATGATAAAACTTATTTGTAATTTACTTACTTCTTCTTAGAGGACAACGCGATCGGTGACTTGAAATGGAAGAAACAGCACGCGATTGGAAATAGAAATTTGATGTCTTGTCGAAACCACAATTCGGCCACACTGGTCTCGTACACTTTGGTGGGATATTCCGGAACCGGTTGAGTCCCATCGTAAATGATTTTGAGTTCGTCGGCCACATATGGGTTCGGTATCGGTAAAGTGATCTCAGCAAAGCTTTTCGGGTTGTCCCAGAACGAAATCCACTTATCTGGCATTTCTTGCTCTGTGAACTTCAATTGTTCGTCCAAACATAACTCGACGGTTTCTCCATGCGTTCGTGGCATCGTTATTATAATGTTGACATTTCTTCGGTTCAATGTGTCAATTGCTTTCTCTACTGCAAGCGAATCATATTTTGCGTCATCCGTAGGAGGATGGTTCAATAACCCTCTCGCGTGATCTGCTAAACTTATCACACGTCGTTGACGATCAAATTCCGCCTCAATGAGAAAATCTCGATACAAAAGTTCGCATGACTCGTTCTCGTTCAACGTCGGCAAGCACAATCGTATGAACGAGAAAACCACTTCGACTATCTCGTCCACATTCTCTACTCCATGGGCAGTAGAATCAATTATGATTGTGAACAAACTGAAAATGGAATTTTCTCTCATGTGCGTCCGGACTCGGTGCGCCAAATTGGTCTTCCGCAGAAAATCACCGAGACTGCCTTTGCTATTATCTCCGCGAATAAGGTTCTGAAGAAAGTGGTACGGCGAGTTGTTGTTCACCTGTTCCACAAAATGCACATAGTTGGATGAATGCACTCGAGACAAAATATCGAGTGGGTGTATGATTTTCGGACAGCCTCATTCATTCTCACGAATGTTATGTAACTGTTCCGATTTTTTTTAAAGCTGCAATTGTGACCTTTGAAGCTGAAGTTTGAAGTGATGCGATAACTGCCGAAAAGACCACAAATAGCATACTGCAACATCCTCACAAGATATATGACTTACCGAGGACTGAGGTGGCACACACCACGTAAACGTAATTGAGGGCTCTTCGTCGAATAGATCGACTCTGGTGAAAAACACATTTTCGTGAAATTTGGGTTGGAATGCATTTTCATGCGTGAACGACGAGAAATCAAGCCCCGGTAAATTGTTGCTCGGAACCGTTGAAAAATGTTTCACAGCCAAATCCTATTGGATGATTGAAAAATGAGTTTACGGGAATGAAGGAAATGTTCGTTCGATGCTTCCATACCTGCATTTCAACCAACGAAAGATTCGTTAGCAAACACAGACCCATCCTGTGGGCCGAATAATGACGATTCTTCAAGTCTTCGATGTGCTGGTGCATTTTCTCATCATCCAAGTCGTTGAAATTCATGGCTGCATGGGACAAATGACTAGAAGGATGTTGTGCATTGCCCAATAACGGCATGATCTTCTGCCAAGTTGGTGATTCGTCGCCAAGTTTAGCTATTGTCATGAAACCCCGTGCCTCGGCCATGCAATCCCTCATATCAAGCGGTGTTTTCAATATATGCGCCAATCGATCCAGCGCGGCATCGTATGATTGAATCCGGGTTCGGAATAAAACCGTAGAGTCTTCGTGATCAATACAGTTCTGCGGATCTTCGATTAGTGCCGCCAAATCTTTGTCACGTCTAATTATGTATCCTGAGAAGGTCAGAAAATGATGTCGTTATACTGTTTGTAGTTATCGGCTGGATGTGCACCAGGGCATGCATTACCGAGACATTTCGCCAGACCAGGTAAGTCAGACGGTTCCGATAGTGAGCCAACCGAAACGCTCAATGCGAACGATGGCCATCGACAGATGGAATATTCGTCACTCGCTTTGTTGACGTGCACCAATATGACCTTCATTCCATTAGTCAAGCGGATGGTCCGAGATCGCTCTCGGTTGGGACCGATTTTCTTGGGCAATCCCAAGGGCTCAACTGCATTATTGCTTTTGTCCATTTTAATGATTTTCAATTTCCACAATTGATATTGCACGACTCCTATGTTCTGCGCAATACTGACTGTCATTTGACGGAACATTCGATTTATATAGCATCTGCGTGTTAAGCTACGTTTCAACGAATGGTGAAATGCCAAAAACCTATAGCAAAACAACAACAGCACATTGCTGTTTTATCTTTCCCAATATTCGTAATCAAAAAAATGGGTTGATGCGCGATGTTCGATTAGGTACGTCACTTGAAAAAACACTCGAGATAGAAAATACCACATATACCATACCTGCCTATATCCTGCAATAATTAAATTGCAATTTTTGCGAAATATCATCTGCATAGTCGGTCAAAAATCACTTTCCTTGCTTTTATACTGTTGATTCCTAGCTCCATTCGGCGGTGCTTGCCGCATGATATGAGAATAAACTATTTATTTATTGCTGGTAGACAATGGCATAGACGAGCCTAGCCATTCATTTATTTATTCTAATTTCATTTTTCCATTTACTCAGTCCCACGTTCATAGCAGTACGTGCGTCGTGCATAGCAGTAACATCATTATTAATTATAACTAACTACATACTGGCCACAGGATCAGAGCGTGTTTCTTCACTAGCAATGGAAACCGATTCTCATTGACAATATCTTCAATTCTGGAACAGTTCCAAGCTTTTCTTAAATTCGAGAATATCTTTTATCCCAGTGTTCGCGTCCAACGTTTCCGAATCCTCATAAACGACATCGTCGGGATGTTTTCTCACTTCTACTTCACGTTGATCGAGCCCAGTGAATCCACATTCCACCGATAGTTTTCGCTCGTTCGCACCGGAATGATCGTGGTAGAATTGTAGAAGTTCCGATTGTGTTATCGTTGGCAGTATTTCAATTTCATGACGATGGCTATCGAAATAATATTGTCCGCTTGCGATTTCTGGCCAATTTTGCATGTCAACCTCGGCCAACAAACTCTCATATGGCACTTTATATTCGGTGACTGATGATATGTGCTCTAAGAGTTGTTCTGCTGACATCTGCTCAATCAACGAGGCCAACTCTTTGCGGAATTCTTCAATGCATTTGTCAATCGCATGCCTTGGATATTCATTCTCCATACTATTCGCTCTAATTTCGTAGCCCAATATACCGCAATCTTCCGTTGATTTCCATGAGAAATAGCAGTTCGACATATTTTCTTTGGCGCCAATCAGGATTCCGAACATTTCCCCCATCAGTTCGATGAGTACTTTTGCTCGGTACGATTTCGGGCCAATTTGATAGTAGTTGAGCGTTACTAATCTTTTTTCTCTCTGATCTATCGGCCGAACTAGAAGATGACGTACACCCAATGGTAATTTCAGCGCGTGCATTCGAATCGATTTTGGCTGAAAATGCTCAATTTATACAAGAGTCGCGTCTATGAGGCATTGTATTCGGAAAGAAAACTTACGTCATCAATTTTCTTACAGCCCAAATTTGTCTCCACCATCCGAATGATTGATGTGGCTTCCGCTTGATTTAGATTGCCTTGGATGAGTGAAACGATTTTCATTCTTCGAAAGTACTGGTGGCAAAACTCCTGCATGCCAGGCAATTGGATGGCCTTCGCAAGACGAAACTCCTCATGGCACAAGGCATGTTCGGCCCGAACGATACATGATCTTAGTTCCATTGCATAATTTGCTATATTGTCATCGAAATCATGTTGTATGTTCTCGTCTAGCTCGACCTCCGTGACAGTTTTCGCGAAATTTCTCAGATCCGTCGTAACGTCATCTACAACCAAATGCAAATGCTGGTTGGACCCCGATATCTGCGAACGAAAATTGGTGAGATGAATCGATGGAAACGATCACCAAATAAGAAATGCGGAACTTACTTTCAGGATAATGCCGTCATCGGCTACCTGGAAAAAAGTTTCTATGTTTGCTCGGAGCATATGATAATAACGCGTTCCCCGACGGTTTCCCAAAACGCTGCACATCAGCGAATTCATGGTATGGCTGCGAAGAAAAATGAGAAAACAACGGTTAGCGATATGGGTATCATTGGAAGCATTCCAACTTCCTCACCTCTCGATTGACGATAACACAGTCGTTTTGAAATGAATGTAGCAGTAGGCGATTGGCACCAGAAATCTGTCGTCCTGTCGAAACCATAATTCGCTCACATCGCTCTCATACACTTTGGTCGGATACTTCGACACCGGCTGACTCCCATCATAAAGAATTGTAGAATCATCAGCGATATATCGATTTGGTGTCGGCAAAGGGATTTCTATAGACTTCTCCGGATCACTCCAGTGTGAAATCCATTCGTCTGGCATTTTTCTCTCTGAATACTCCACGCCGCAGCTCTCTTCCCTCAATTCAAACTCGACACTTTCATCATAAACTGGCGACGTAATTATCATAATATTGAAATTTCCATTCCTCAATGAATCGATCGCATCCAGTATTTCGTCTGGATCGTATTCAATGTTTAGCTCTTTTTCTGAAGGAAGATCCATCAAACTCTTGGCAAGTTGCTCCGTAATATATGCAGGATCATCGCAGGTGATTCTCACCTTATCTTCATGGAGATAATCTCGGCAGAGCAGCTCAATAAGTCCGTTAGCACTCAGCATCGGCAAGTAGAGTTGTATATATGAGAATACGACTTTGACTATCTCCTCCAAATTATTCATTCCGTCGTCGGTCAGCGTCATTAGGATGGTAAACAAACCGAAACAGATATTCATGTGTACTGATGAATAGACAGATTGTGCTAATTTACGTTTTCGGAAATAACTATTGAGGCTGCAATCGTCCTCAATATCCTGGATGATGCGTTTCAGAAACGAATACGCCTTGCGTTTGCTGCCCTGTTTTAATGGAAAGGAACTATGAAAACGTGCGTGCAAAATTGTAATCAAATTTACATACCGATGGCTGAGGCGGCACACACCAGGTAAACAAAATAGCTTTAGCAGCGGATCTTGTCTTAATAAAATAGATTTTTTCATAGAACTTCGATTGGAATGCATTTTCATGTGTGAACGGCGTAAAATCGACGCCCGGCAAGTTATTATTCGGCACCGACGAGAAATGCTTCACAGCCAATTGCTAATGTTGGAAGAGAATAATTCTGGATGAAGCCGAGAGAATAGCGAGAAATGGTTTGTGCGTTGATTCTGTACTTGCATTTCATCCAATGATAGATTTGCTCTTAAACATAAGCCCATTCGGTGTGCCGAAAAATGACGATTCTTGAATTTCTCGATGCGTTCATAGAGCGTGTCATCATTCAGGTTTAGCAAATTCAAATTGACGCATGGGAAATTGCGGGACGGATGATCGATACTGCCCATCAAGGACATGAAATTTTCCAAATAGCATGTGCTAGCCATATGTGTCAGTTGGATTTCAACACGTGCCTGAGACATGCTGCTTCTCATATTCAATGTCGTTTTAAATGTGTGCGCGAAACGTTTGAGTGCCTCTTCAAGTGAATCTATGCGCGACATAAATGAAAGCGTGCTGTCTTCGCTATCAATGCGGCTACACAGTTTCCCCTCGTTTTTCGTGAAGCGAGTGAACTCGTTATCACCATATGAAATCAAATGGCCTGGATAGGTGAAATAGCAAAACTAAGTGAAAGTTCGACAGTGGCATCGTGCCATTGTGTGCTTTACCGAGATAATGCGCGAGCGCTGGTGAATCGCTTGGATCCGATAGTGATCCAACGGCAATTGTTAGTGCACACGATGCCCAGGAGCCACTGCCCTCTTCTTTACGCACACTATCGTCGTGCACCAACATGACCTTCATTCCATTCGGCAATCGAATGACGCGATATTGCTTCCGGTCATTAGCGGATAGTCGAGGCATTTTCAAGGTCTCAATCCCACTAATTTCGTTCATGATCATCTGCTGCGCACTTCTCCACTCAACACCAAAATAAATAACGACGAGCCAAATACGATTTTCGTTCACAAAACTACAACGAATCTGCGATGTTCCATACTGCATACAGCAGTGCGCAGCGATAGCGAGGGAGCCACGGTTGCAGTTTTGTTATTGTCCAATGACAGCTATGACACATTAAAGCTGTCACAAAATATGCACACATTTGACAGGAATTGGTGATGCCATGCGTAAGAGTTCATTTATGACAGCTCCGAACGGTGAAGGTGGATTTGTGGATGTTACTCTTTTTAAATCGTACTATCCAGCGTTGGCGGTTATCTCACGGAGGTCGGTTGGTTCTAGCAGAATTGATGGAAAAAATCGCCAGGAATTTGGTTTTCATCGAAAATAGTGGATGGTGAGCGTGAGCTCGCGGCTCAAATGGATTCGAGTCTGTCCGGGAACATCTATTCGCTGCCAAATATACATTTGATTATGTGGCGTCTGCAATGCCAACGAATGCCGAGGTCCTGGCTGAACGGTTGACACAATTTCCCGCATTCGGTGCAAAAAGCGTAGGCCGCGTGAACAACATTCACCTATTTGTCTTCGCTCAATAATTGTCCGTAATAAAAGCAAAACAAACAGAAATAGAAAAGCGT
>JANTFB010000008.1:6894-28927 GCA_026546635.1 Porricondyla nigripennis | reverse complement strand
TCTCGACGACGATCCAACGATATGTAATTCGTTCGCATCAAACAAGACACAATCGGACGAATCGTGCATTCGATTCAATCTACGACTCGACATATACAATATACATTCTGCGTACAATACATACGTCTATAAACAAAGAAAACGATTTGTTGCAAGCGACTTGTGGTTGTGACCAATAAATTGACTCCGATTTGATTGAACTGAATCGGATGCATTATCGTCAGACGGCCAACGACACTATATCGGTCATTTCGTTATTAAAATATTTCGAATCCACTGGCACATCCACGCATACGATTCGCTGGCGGATCGCATCAATCGCGCCAACACCAGCACACTGAAAATAATTGAAAAATAAAAATCAAGCCGAATCACTGGACTCCGTGGTGCCGGATATCGACGCCTAACGATCCGTGTATGCTATGGGCTATGGCTCTGCAAGAGTGGTGAGTGATGGCGAAAGCGAGCACAGATCCTACGCCAGACGAGCGCGCACGACAATAACAAAAAGCGTTCGAGTTTTTAAGAGCGCTTTATTCAGTTCTCGTCACGATTTTCCGCGCACACGCCTCTGTTCGTGTGTGTTCGAGAGTTGCGGACGGAAATGACCAAACGAATCATGTGTGGAGTGGTGCATGCTTCGCTGCCCGGAATGAGCAGCGTAGTGGATATCGTGGCTTTGGCAATAAAAATGGAATGAAGCGTTCAATGCAACAATGTTCCCCTCGTACTTTCACTACATTGGTGCGGGCAACGCTACGCTTGCAACTCGCAGCATTCGCAACGTAGAGGCAGCCGTAATACAACTACTTGTCGGCTGATTGATTCGGATGCATTCGAATATCGTTTCCATTTCTATCGTTATCTGTTTTCCTTCTCTCCGCTTTGTTGTCTATTCAATTCTGTTATCTGCACAATGCGAATGGTGCACGCAGTGCAATGGAATGCAATAAACGAATCAAACAAATGAATCGATTTCAACTTTCTAATTGACAATGTAATAGTGGCGTTACAGCTTGATTGCGGCATGTGATTGCCATTCTGGCCGCACTGCATGCATATCGGCACTCGGAACTCGGAAGCCGCTTCTCCGTCCATCCAACAATAGCGTAGAGAATGGGCGCGAAGGTCCTAAATGGCATAAAGGAACGAAGAAAAAAAAACAATGTGAGCGAACAAACGGATCAGGCAAAAAATATGAAACAACACAACAGCCAGATGGCATAGCATTACGGCGCTCTCACGACACTCAGCGTGAGGCACCAGAGCTGGCTGGCTGGCGTCGCCACTAGCAGCAAAAAGCAGCAAATGAAAAATGCACAATGATGGTGCGCACAAAAGCGAAAAGTAAACAGGCCAATAATTTTTATTTCCGCTTTCTTCATTCACCCCTCCACTCGAACGCTGTTCACGGTTTATATTCGTTTTCTTCCCGGTTGGCACAGATATATACCAATGCACGAGCCATTGAACCAATGAGCCATGATGCCCATTCACAATGAACCAGTGTGCGCGCGCAGCTACACTGCCGCAGCCAAACAGTCGAACGGCAAAAAATCACACTCAAACGATTTCTCTTCATGTAATCGGTGGTTCATTTGTATTTTTATTTTTTCGTTCTCCCTCGCTCCCCAACTACTTCTCACCCTCCCTCCGTCCCTATCAGTTTGGCGCCCCCAAGTATGTTCGATTTATTCGAACAAATCGTTTCGTTATTCTATCGAGTGATGTTTTATGCTGTATCGCTACTACTACTGCTGCTGACGACCTTGATACCGCCCGGTCTCACACCAAACACGGGGCAAACGTGCGAATGATCATCCGCTTATAGTCGCAGCAAATTGGAAACATGTAAACGCAAATTGTTCGTAATAAAATTAAATAAAGTCGTTCATCTATTATCGGCTGCAGCCGCCGTTTGCAACATGTTTTTTTCGTCGTCGTTTCGATTGGCTTCTTTTTGCCTTCTGTCGGTGCGTAGTACAGCGATACATTCACTCGAACATGATATTAGTCAAGTGGCAACTGTTCAGTGTTCACGCCAGCAGCAATACCACCGACCATCTCTTATTCCGTCTGTATTTTTCCCTCTCGTCGTTCGTTGATTGTTTTTCTTTTTCGTTCTTCGTCCTTTGCCCTTGTCGCCGTTGTCGTCGTCGTCACCGTCACCGGTCGTTCCATTCGATTCGTCCATACCATTCCACTGTATGGAGAATGTTGAGAGTAGAGATTTCGCCCTGTTCCAGATTTCAGAATCGATTCAAGTGTCACATGCACAGCACATTCATGTAGTATTTTAGTATCCTCACGCGGCGGCTACTCACACACAGTGTGGATCGACGTACGTCAACTATTTTGGCCCTTAATCGGTTGTTACGGTGCACAGCAATTTGCCATTTGAAAACAACCGAACTCGGACCATTCTCGTCCAAAGTATTAGACTGATTCAAAAACAATATGTATAGAATTTATGTGATACAGAGTAATATGGATATGGTGTATGGTGGATCTGGATCGGAATAGACTGTCAAGAGAATTGGAAATTGCTCCGGGGCACATTTTCCGATTTTTCATGATGTCTTGGTGTCAAGAGGTGTCACTTGAGTTCGAACATGATTTTTAGCTCGACAATTGGAACCCTTTGACCCCATGATCAAGGTGAATCGAAAAAAAATCAATCAAAAGGCCACACTGACGCCAACTGTCGAGAAAGTAAATTCCGTTATGAGGAGAAAGCAGCTCTTACTTCCATATCATCAAAAGTGAAAAATGCCATTTCAACGAAATCTTGTCTGAATTTCAACGACAATCGATGATTCCTCCAGATGATGATCCATTTTTCCATTCATATCCTTCATCTTTCGATTTGCCTTACAGCCAGGATCAGGGTCAGGGCTCCATTTGAAAAATCGCGCCAGTACTCTCGGTGTCTGGCGTTTGACTGGTAATCATTTCCGGTACTGTCTATTTTGGCTCCGAACCAAGGAGCAATGAAACAACTCTACTCTTCCAGTGCGTGTGAGTATGCGTATGTGTGTGCCGATGATGCCATCCACCAGTAATGTTATAAATGGAGCAAAAGAAAGCCCGCGCGCAGAGCAGCGCAGAAAAAAACCGAAAAAAAAATAGCGAGATCGACATTGTTGGCTGAATCGACAGTACGAATTTTTCTGTCGCCGTTCCAAACTGTCCGCATGCCAATCGTTTGCCGTCGTCTCTTCATCCCGAACAATAATTTCTCCGTCTCAATTTGGCGACTTTGTGCTCGATGGCATCGTATTTGCTCTGGGGTGTCTCCCGCAAAACGTGAGTTCGCAGCGTATGTGTATGTGTATGGTATTGTGTATAAGCCCCATGGCATGTGATGTGCACCGAAATCAACCGGCCATCTGAAGCAAACGAGAAGAAACCGAAATGAAAAAAAGCGGCAAAAGTCACATTCGTACACAACCGACGATTAATTTCGTCCAATTGAAAAAGGATTTTTCAGCAGAAAAAAAGGGGAAAAAACGTTCACTCCTTTCATTTCATTGCGGTTCGTTCTCTCTGGTCCTTCTGTGTTTGAGTTTGCTCGCATTTTCGATTCCATTCGTATTGTTGACCCATAACATACAACAAGCAAATTGTTCTAGACACGTTTTCTGGACATGTGCGCCACCACGACTACTGGCACAACGTACCCCATTGTGGTTTCGCTTGTGCTGCTGCTGATGCTACTGATGTTGTCGCTCATGCCTTTTCCGTTTCGAATATAGAATCTCACGTAGTGGAAAATGATAAGAGGACGAGAGACGAAAAAAATATTAAGCACTCAAACGCATTCAAAACCACAAAAATCGAAAATTGAATGACACACGAGGGACAAGAGCGAAAATTAAAGTGTGTAGAAAACGAGTCAACGCGGGCGTAGATTGTGAAGTCAACCAGTGCGAACGTGATGTGAAAGAATTGTACCCCGGCGGATCAAGTGAAGTGCACAAATTCGAGACGAGGAGGAATTAATTTACGCTTCGGTTTTTGAGTTTTTTTTCTTTTTTTCATTTTCGTACGATAACGGTCGATCATGCACAGCACATAGGCCAGCGGACCTACACATCACGACACAATAATGGAACTGGTCCTCATTCTCTGGCCCCACTCATTGCCACTGACTGACGGGTGTTGCGCTGTTACCCCATCGCCCATTGAATCGGTTCATCGAACGTAAGTGTCCATCATCAATACCAATAGCACGAATCGCTGCTGCGGTTTAGCCGAAGTGCAAATTTGTGAATCATGTGATTTATGCTCGGCACATCGACGGTCGCGATGCCCACTGTCCCCAGATAACATCGGCAGGCTTCATGCGATGAACATGGAAGCACAGCACCCACACGTAAATGAAAAAAAAAGAGAATATAAATTGTCGGCGTAAACAAGTTTTTGCATCGCAGCCATTCAATTACTCTGCAAAGCAACGGAAACAGCAGGGAAAAAATAAATACCAACTGAAAGCAATCGCCGCAGCTGCTGTTTACCGCCGAAACCCTACACTTGATGCCCGACGGCTTTTCCCAGTGAACCCAAATGAGGTCGCGCCACTGCTAATTAGCGCAGCATGAATGAATGTACCTAGGTCGCTCCGAAAGTTCTTAGAATTTACCGAAAAAATGTCATATTTTGGTTACGATAAGTCCGATCAAGCTCCAGTTGATGTTCCCACAGAATTTCGTCTCCATAATTTCCATCGTGACTTCCTCAAAGAGCTCATTTTCCAGTCTTTTTCTGAATTGTTGATCGGATATCGACTATTCGACGGATTTCCCCCAAAAATTACCAATAAAATTACCAATATTACTCTATCGAAGTTTTTCATAAAAAGTGCAGATGAATTCAATTTTTCAAGTGTTCAGGAACTGTTGGTCTATATCGTAAATACATTTCAATTGGATTAATTTTCATCGTGAATCGCTACTGGTCCCTTGAATTTTCCATCGTTCGCCAGCTCTGTAGGTATTCGCTGTGCATACCTGACTCACTGTCGTACTGCAATCTCTGATCAAACTTTCGGAAACATTGTTTCGTGCACACACGTGAAAAGTCGTCTGTTTTCACTGGCATTACTCGCTTTCGTCCAGTTTGCTCGATCAAGTAATTAATTACTCGATTTCGTCATAAAATCGTATCTTATTAAAACCAGTAGTATCGCTGCATATTCATTTGGATTGAAATAAAATTTCAAGACGAAATTGTGTAAGTAAACCAGATAGGAGAAACTAGACCAAACCAAGTAATGCCAGCAGAAACATTAGAATTTATTGAGACGACATTTCACGTGTTTGTGTGGATTGTGCTCCGACTTAACGCTCACACGCGGATGGCTCTGGAAGTATCATCAAACGATTTTTTGATCGCGACTATCGTCCTGACGAATTTTGAGATTTTGGAAAAATTCCGCATCGAATTTTGACTATTTTTGATCAATTTTGGGTTTTTTTTGGGTTGAGGCGTCATTTTCGCCGCATCCGCAACTCCTCCCGTACGACGTACCCCTAGGGGGGAGGGGGGAGGGGGGCGAACGACATACATTAATTATGAATTATTATTATTGTTGTGATCATCCATGGCGTTTAGCGCGTGCAGTACGTAGTCTTACATTTTGATGGGCATGTGATTGTGCGTCCATACTGTAGACATCGAACGACATTATGGAAACGTAATCTTATCGCGTTTGCAACTCTATTACACACGCATACGCACATGCACTCACGCACCGGCATGTACTGGCGATGATTCTGTCGATGCCATCGTTGGCGAAAAATTGCAATCGCTTCATGGAGCACGATGACGGCACGGATGATAACAATAATAATAACTATACTCTTTTCGAGAACGCCAGCAACACAGAATCTGCATGATATGCCTGTGACTGCCGCCGTAACAGAAAATGGGAATGGCGTGGACGAGAGGAAAGGTGAGAGAAGGAACATGGATGCGCCAATATGAGTGGTGTGTTGATGTGGGAAACAGCGTGCACGAGCCATCGACATGCATGCGAGGTTCGCATGATGGGATGCTTGTGGGTGCAGATGTGTGCGTGCGAATGTCATTAATTTAAAAGTTAAATGCCATGAGAGGGAGAGCGTTAAATGGAAAATAGTTCGTGCTTGATTGAACTGCTCCTGCTGTACTGCCACGGCTACGGCTATTTCGACTGCCACTGGCGTTGTTGTCAAAATAAATATGAAAAAAAAACCGAATCCAAGAGATAAGCGGGAAACACCCGAATCCAGTGAAAAAAGAGTGACTCGGTTCCGGCATCCATACATGCACATTACACACACACGGTCACGCCCAAGCGCCCGCCATGAATTTAGCACGAACAATATTTATTTATTCATTTTTTCATGCGGTGTTGCCCTTTTTTCCGCTGCGAAAATTAAAATATATTTTGCCACGTGGTTGAACAAGCGGAGGTTGTTGATTTTTTTTTTCGCTCACGCCATTGGAAAATGATGGAGAGAAGTGAACGATGAAGAAAAAAGTATTGTAGCAGTCGCCAAAAGTGTAAAAATCACTTGAATATTTGAGTTTTGAGCTTCCCATATTTTTTTTTCTCGTGGCATTGAAACATGCTGCACTCAAAGATTGATTTATTGATTTATCAGTGGCGGACGCGTGTGCGGCGTTCAGTGTTTTCCGAATATTTATTTTTTCGTTTATCATTTGTGCCGAAATTCCTGATGCTGTTTATGTGGCGTGCGAAAGTTTTATTGTTGACTCGCTGGCGTGCGAACAAAATAAATATTTCGTCATGAATAGAATCTCGTTGAGGTTCAGTTGCCTGTTCAGTCACCGGGTACGAAGTGGAAGTGCCGGTTTCAGATGAGACCCGTAGAAACGTTACCGCTCGTTTAAAATTCAACTTTGTCAGACACATTGGATCGACGTTTCGTCGACGTTGTCGATACACATGAGCGGACAGGAATGGGAGGGCGAGGCGGCAGGCGAAAGATAAATCAATGAACCGAAGTGAAGAAAAAAATTGTCGGTCCTTTCCATCTCGATACTCGATGTATCCGTGCATACGGTCGAATCGAATGGATAGGCCCATCGCCCATCGGCAACACAACGCATCCAATTTTTCTTTGCCCGGCGACTGCCGGCGAGAATATCATGAAATTTCAATGGCCATACATCGTACATCACATTTTACCTTATTATGATTCATCGACGATGGACAAACGACAGCAACGACATTGTCGTTGGTGACAAACTGACAACGACGACAACGTCTAACGGTAAATATTAATCATTCGAACGAATAAATCATGTATGTGTAAGCGGAAGAGTGTGCGTGTGAGCGATGTGCGTCTGCGGTGCTACAATTCGAACCCAATCCATAGATCTACCTAGACCTAGACATGTATGGCCGTCCACAACCACAACACAGCGAGTCCTATCTTTATTTTACTCACACGGTGGCCGATGTAATTGTGTGCCATCGATAGAGTGCTCATGTTCTTTATTGCCGTGTGCTTGTGGAAAATCACACTGTATTGAAATTCATATGTATCTCTAGTGAATTGGAATCAACGCACAGATACACGCAACCTCACACGTACACACATAATCCATTCTAGACGAGAGAAAGAAAAACAAATTGACGGAAAACGGTTGAAGAGGTGAAACACAGTTGCATTCGAAGTTCGAACGACCGATGAAGTTCGTACTCGTACAGCTCAGACCCGACTCGCCAGAACGATTTATATTAAATGATGATGATGACGACGATGATGAGGATGATATGACGATGCTTGTTCTGTGCACTCATACTCACACACTAACAGATCGCCATTTGTGGCTTCCAGCACCAAACGGGAAGCTGATGCTACACAATAGCCGCCAAACAACATGGTCTCGCGCGTCGCGCGTGGCTGCCGCCAAGCTACAATAGTATCAGCAGTGGAAGTAAACACGGCGATACTCAAGATTAAGGTGGTTATTCTGGTGCTACTTCTCCACTTTTAACACGACATTTCTTCTCTCTCAGTTTGATATCGACGATGAAAATGGAGGGCCAGCTGTGGGTGGGGGCTGAAATTGTGCGCAACATGAACACATAACGCATAACGAACGGCTACATTAAAGTGGTATCCTGAGGAACAACACCTTCTCAGTTCTCAGGTATTCTGTATGGAGCGCGCCCAGTGCTTGTGTGCTCGTCAGAGGGAGAGCCGGATGGAAAGAGGGCATCTCCTATATTTGCGGGTTACAACATGTTTTTCACCTTCAAATATTGTGTTATCTGGCTGTCGTTGGCACCGTAATTTATGATTAACACAACAAGTAGATAATAGTATTTCATTTGCACATATTTGTGTTGAGACGGAAGCGAGCTGAGAAGGGGCTGGATAGAACAGGGGAGCGGACACGAAACCATCCGTCTTGCGCAAATAAAATATGGCGAGCACACGACAACAACAGCCAACAAAAATCGGCAAAAATTGTGAATTGCACGGTTAACATACTTCTCTCTTTCACATGTATCGAAAATTCGGATGAATTGATGATGGGACGATTTATGTGAACGATTTCGATTTGCGTTGAAGTCATGCGACACGCGAGTGAAATGTAGAAAAAAGTGAACCAAATCCCAAGAAGAAGAAGAAAAAGTGTTTAGTCGACCCGATTCATGGAGCAATTTCGCTCTGTGGAATGTCCCAATCGAAGTAATATATTTATTGGCCGACGTTGTCATTCCATCCGACGAGGCAAATTATAGCGATTTTGGGTCTTCGACGAACATTTGTCACCTGTCAATCGGAAATAGGTCAACTAGTTGTGTGTGTGTGTGCGACGAGTGCGGAAACGAGAACAAGGCATTTCTACGTGGCCCGCAATCAAGCGCACAAGACACCATCGATGTCACATGACGCGTCCTTCGGAGGCCTTTCCCGGGGTTATTTGGCGACATCAAGCCGACATTACAATTTAAATAATAATTAGCATTTGATGTATTTACTATAATTCTATGTAGCACACAATCATAATGCCAAAAAGTGGTGCGACGTGGCTTTATCGAGTACAAATTACACTGATATTTCCATTACGTCATGCATGTACTCGAGGTGTGTATGGGCGACTTGCGGAGCTCGGAGCTCGAATGTGACGGGCTGCATAGGAAATCCACCGTGGAAAAAGAAATGCGCCGGCACGGAATACGTACATCGTATAGTCATATTACCCAGGGGGCGGACCGGCACCTGAGCCAGGATTCGGGGTCAGACCAATTCGGATTAGCTAACGAGTTTGACGGCTAACTCTCCATAAAGATAACAATGGAGAAAAGTTAAAACAAAAATTCCGATTCATTTCCGCCTTCTTTATCAGAATCGTTGGCTCACCCCGTGGGAAAGTGTTTGTTCAATGTAAGGCGATATGCGAATATTCCGAAGGTTTTTGAGCCCGTTTAGGAGTGAGAAGCGGCGAATAATAATTTCGAGACGAAGAAATTAGTCGAGCACGAGAGAAAGGGAAGGAGGAAGGGCGGGATGTGGCCCGGATGTCGGAAGAAGAAAATGTATGCAGAATTTATGAACAGATTTACGGTGTTTCGCTGTTTGGTGCGTGTTTCGGTTATTATTCAGCTGGAAACTTACACGGTGAGAGGGGCAGATTCTGCGCCAGTCGTAACCATTTTACATCATATCACATATCACATACAGTGACTTTGTTCACATGAGAATCAACATTGGCTGGCATCAGACGCACACGCACACCTAGAATATTCTAATTCTATTTAGCGATTTCAGAATGAGCAAGAGCGTGACAAGGAACAGGAGTGAACGAGATGTGCGATGGAATTAGTAACAAAACCGAAAAACCACAGAAATGGAAACGGTAATCGGCTGCTGGTACCGGTGCTTACGGCGTTGGTGCGCTGTTATGATATGATAACTTTGTGCACACGCTGACGCCGATTTCATTCGGTGGTCCAGGGCGATCTTCGAACCGAATAGCTCGCACATAATTGTGTCAACCTGAAACATGAAAACGTATAGGAAAGGATTGCCGTAAGTTGCATTTCATCCGGCAGGCAAACGGAGCAGCACGATCGGAGTGGAGTGTTCATCGCTGTTCGCCACAAATTGGAAATCTGGTGCGGCAAAATAGTTGTAAGAAAAAATGGTGAGTAGCATTCTTGTGCCGCTTTGCACGTTCGAACGGTAATGCGAGATATGCTGCCATTGCGTTTACTGTTTAGCTGTTTACTACAACACCCATTCGATGCGGTGACAATGTCAACTTGACAGCATGTCGCCCGAAGGGCATTAGAAAATTGGCTCCAATTCGCACTTGAGACAGTGTAGCTTGTAGCATTAGCGAGCTTATTATGTAAAAACTCGAATAAGATCCTTCCACGAGACTCGTTTCATTTATTGTCGTTATTTCGAGTTAACTGACTGACGCCTCGACGCAATGCCAATGCACGACTTTTGGTCTATTGTGCGTCGCATGCGAGCGTCAGAGGTCGCAGGTGTACTGTGCAATTGACGGAAAAGGGGAAACATCATTCAATGCAACACATAAGAGCATAGTAATTGTTATCTTTTATGTGGTTTCGGTTTGTGCGAAAAGGCAAATTGAGAATGCCTTTGCCTTCTACGCTTCTACTCAACACACATCGACAAGAATACCTTGAACGTATGTGGTGTGTAATTGTATCTTACGTGAATTCGTACGGCTGCCACAGCCAAAGATTATGGAGAAATCAATATTCTTCAAGAGAGATGAGCAGGGGGAAAGAATATGTGGGAAAACCGCGAGCGATTGTTCACCTCAATGAGTTTAACGTTTTAATTTTTGATGAAAGCTCCAGCGATTGTGATTGATTCGAAACGAACAGAATTTCATTCGGTTCTTTTGCCTGTGAATTTGCCCTATGGAAGATAGACAGAGAGAGAAAGAGAGCCCTGTCACCAAAGTCGCGTTCGCGGGCGTACCCATGGGTGAGCGCTAAATACGTTATACATGAAAGGCATCGGTCTTCGGAATCACATTCAATGAAAACATGAAAATACGTTGACGACGAATACAAAGTGGTCGATGCGGATTGCGGAGAGCTCACGTCTTATACAAATACCAAATACGTATTGTTATTCAGAGCAGCCATTCTGTGGTCTTTGGTGGATATGGGTGTCTGTGTGTCCGCTGTCTGCTCTGTTGCCTGTGCGCACTTTGATAATTATTATTATTATGACGACTGCGATGAATTATGGCAACGGCTCCTCGTGCAGCTCTGGCTCGTGTAAACGACGTTGGAGCGAGTCCAATGCTAATCGAAAGCCCATTCCATTTCTGGCTCTCGTACAGCCATATCACATTCGACTTTCGCACGCCACATGAACCACGACCACGATGCTAATGTGGAAAAACCGCCCCTCGCATGAGATTTATCAAACTTCTGAGTGAATCGGAAATGATTTGATCTAAATCTGTTATTTGTTATTTTACTCTCGTTGCCTGTCGGCAAACCGTCAGATATTTGCCTTGTTGTGGCTGTGGGGTGGCTGGGTGTGTAGCGCCATGTCTTTTACATCGTTCAGTCGCTCTCCCCATCGCTCCCCATCTCTCTCACTATCTCTATCCACCCACGGCAACGCTCCTACGGTGTGCCATGAACCGTCGCCCCAACGAATCTTATGTTCATTCTTCACACAATTCGTTTGATCAATGTAGCCTCCGCGGACTTCATTGTTTTGTTTTCGTCAAATCCCAGCGGTGAGTGGGTTTTGTCTGGAAATAATAAAATTTGCCTGTGCTGCCGCAGATGCCGTCGCCAGGTTTCAGTGGCCAGCTGCGATGCGTACGCTGCTCGAGAGTTTAACAGTTTCCTTTTTTGTTTATTCAGTGGAAGAACTTTATTATTTCTTTCTTTCATTCATTATAATTTACGACATTATTATGTATTAATTTTTTGTTCTGGTTGATGCTGTTGCATTGCATCTTCTTTCCTTCAAACATGGTGTACTGGCCATCAAGTACACCATATTGTCCGATCGTGTTAATGGCAGAGTGGGCGATGAGCGAAAGTGTGTTCGTTTGGAATTTTCGTATTCTCATACTCTGTGAGCGGCTCATCCATATAATCGGATGCGTTTGGTGGTGAGCCTGATCTCCACATCGTATCCCAGCATCCATGAACTAATTGAATTAATGCAGTGATGAAACAACATTGTCCGTGTATTCCCGAGTCATTTTAATATTCGAATGATTTCGTCGCACTTTTGTGGGCGACGCATTCTCTTAGTTGCTATTGACGGCTGGAAACTGGATTCTATTTCAGGTCTCGGGTCGTTGATTGTGAAGCTCGATAGCATTAATATTGAGAGTATTGGTAGCCGCAGGTGATAGGACAGCACAAATATATAGATAAAATATGTATTTACTTGCGAATCGAGAATAATCGCAGATAAATTTCATTTGGTGGAGTGAATACGATAAGTTAAGGAGGGGTGTCTCTGCCTATGCACTGTGGACGTCTTGTCGGAATCGCCCGGCCGGTCAGACCAAAAGCTCGTTTCCTCTTTGATTGTGTGCGATTGCGGGACATTTCGGAGGGTGCGAGTGTGCGGTGAACGGTTATGGTGCGATAAGAAAATTAAACATTTCTGGACATCATACGGCAGCCCACTGCCAAAGCCACCCCACACCACCCACATTTTTCATATTTATACACGACAATATACCCGACTGTCGACTGTATACCGCTATCAAATTGGTTCAATGTGGTGGCAGCCAGCGCACACGAAAAACCATTTGGCCTCGAGCGATTCTCGCTTCGTGTTTCGATTTCGATTGCGGTTAGTTTGACAATTTCGCTCCGGTTCGTAGAAAAAATAAAGCGCTTACCGTGATACAATGTTATTCTTATCAAACAGAGTGTAAATAACAAACACACAGAGAGCGAAACGAAAATATTTATGAACTCCAGCCACAGCAGCCTCCGGGTCCGGGGCACTTTTTCCTTTTTTTCGCATTCTCAAAGCGCTGAAAATTGAATGATGTGCGTTTCCTATAGCGGCGGATACCGATTTTATATTTTCGACGGCGGGTGCTCCATCGATGGCTGACTCTTGCGTGTGCGTTCGCTTCTTCTCCAGTCAGTCGGTGCGAGACAACGCGTTGTTATTTGTCACACGTCCCATCTGCCACGTCTATTGGATCGCATGCGGTTGCCTTTGCCCGCCAATCGATTCATTCGCAGTTTCCACGGAACGAAACGTTTCCTTGCAACGAGCACTCTTGATGCACAGGCGCACATCAAATCATCGCGTGAATTTGTTTTGAATTAAATTAACTGCGGCACAGGGCACACCAGTGTTTATCGAATTTCGCAATCGGCAATGACATAGAGATTATCTAGTTATTGACTTTCGTTGGGCTGGCAGACGTGTAAGCGGCACACTTTCGCTACATCCGTTTTGGAGTGAAGGTGCGCATTCTCGAATATCACTTGTGTTTTGGCGTTTGCTTTTTTATTTTTGTCATTCGTGGGAATACACGAACGCATCGTTATCATCTCATTATCTGGTTTCTTCGTGACGGTATGTTTTCCGTGTTGTTTTCCACCTTGAGCCTTTTTTCCTTTTTTTTCGTCTTTTTATTTCCATTTGATGGGCCAAGAAGCAAATGGCAGCAACACCTTAACTGGCAAAACATCTCCACTTCTGACGATGATAAACGGATGAACCGGATACAACCATATTGAATTCACTCAGTCGGCGCCCGTTTCTCCTTATCAATTCGCATCGGTTTTCGGGGTGCTGCATGCTATTCCATTCCCGTTTCGTCGATTCAGCGATCTTTTACAAAAGGAAACGACGCGACATACAGCGGTTACGATTGGTACCCATATAGTATGTGAAAGGTGCGCTACTGCTGACACCACTAAGGCTGCTGTTGTTGATGTTGTTGTCGCTATGCTTGCTTTTTTGTCGTTGCTGTTTATTATCTTCTATGTGTTTGTGTGTGCGCGCCATCGATATATATGTATTTGTGCAGTATTCATCATCCGATTCATTCCATCTCCACGTAGTGATGACAACGGCAGCAGCAGCGACGGCGTCGCAGTCGTTGTCGTTGTCGTCGACAACGACCATCACCGTCACCACCACCATTCCAGCTTTTATCTTTTCTCCGTTCTCATTTCATCCAATGGAAGAACACATGTTATCGATACGAAATTATGTCGAGGAAACGATATCGTTACTATTCCTGGTGCTGCTGCTGCTGCTGCTTCTACTTCGAACGCTACCGGTTTTGGTGGTGGTGACGGTGGTGGTTGATACACACAATATCGCACAGTTGCTGGCGCTATTTTGCTCTTCTCATATCAAATCGATTTATGCGACGAATGAAAAGAATTCTTTCGAATAAATTTTGTCACCCAGTCACCGCAACCGCACACACCTCACTGGATATCATCTGTGTGTGGCGCATGAATCCATGAATTATCACACAGGGTGACTCCTACTTGGCGTCATTTCACGCAAAAGTGTTCCAGGGCCGTTTCTCACCGGAAATTCTTCCAAATTTAGCTGCTTTCATTTACGTATGATCGGGCTCGAAAATCAGCCGATACGATTGCAATTACGCCTGGAAGATTTTTGGATTTCATGAAAGAAAAAAAACTCTAGATTTTGCCAGTACATATTTCAATAATTTTGCGGATTTTTCTGATATCTGTATCGATTCGAATGGAATTTTTCCACTGACATATGGCGACTTTCGGTATTTTTTCTTTTCTTCGGAAGACTGATGCAGGACACTCAGCAAAAATTACGACAGTTGAATTATCTCGGATTGCGAAAAATATAATAAATTTTCGAAAAAAAAAGTAACGAACGTAAAGCACAAGAAACCGTCGGGTGATGAACAAATGAGTAACAGACATCGGGAAAACCAATCCACGAAAAACGGGCGAAATCTGTAGTTTTTTTTATGAAAGCCAAAAATTGTCTAGGCATTTTCGCGAGGCATATTTGCGAGGCATTGTCTAGGCATTTTCTGTGGAAATTGCACGAAGGCACTACATACAAGAAATACCCGAGACAGAGGTACACACTAGTTGGGTTTGTATACAAATGAGAAAAAATACCGAAGAATAAGGACGAGAATAGTCTTCGCGCCGTACCATTCTGGTTTCACAACTGCGGACAGTCTTCGAAGCCTTCGATGGACACTACGAAGCACGCGTGCAGTACGACCTTGTTTGTCGAAAGTCATGCCATCATTATTTGCGTCAATGCCATTCATCACAGCCCCGAAATTCCGACCTGTAGCATTCGCAACGCATCGCTCCGAATAAATTGCCGTAAAAACCTCACGCCACACTCTTCCATCAGAGTGCACCATCTCAGGCAACCGTTCAGACCCATACACAAAGCGATGTAAATGCGCCACAAAGGAGAGATCCGTGGTGCCACACTCACCCAAAAGGTGGTCCATGCAGCTACTATGTTTGTATTGTTCAAGAATTGAGTTGCTACCCACACGATCCCCGTCTTGAGTTTGAATTTGAATGCGGCTAGTAAGCAAGCTGACTCATCCATATGAATATGACAGCTTTATACGCCTACCGGCTCATAAATTGTCTTGTCCATACAAAACTAGTAGCCGCGTAGACGACCTTTTGTATGAGTGTACTCCACGTTGACGGAGCAACGCACAGATGTGCAGCGTTTTGGCGGCAGCACTATTGTGAATATGAATAGAAAGGCAATCCGGTTAACGCCAATCTACTTTGAATTGTGTTTCCATGCACAAATGCACATTGCACAATTTTCGAGTCGAGGGAAATTCGAAAAAGCATGTCGACGGTGGCATCGTCAGCATTTAATTCCGATTGCGATTGTAAGTGACGGTGTGCAGTTGCACCGTTCGACCAATCAAACAAAACGACCGACAATCGCGCACAACGGCTGCGAAAAAGGAAAATGAAAACGAAATGGAAAGAAGGGACAAGAGAATGCTTGCAGTCGAACACAATTTAGTCGCCTAGATGTTTTGTTTTATCAGCAAATAGCAGAAAACGGTAATTGGAAAATGTGTGAACGATGAGGTGAAAGAAAGCGAGCACGATTCGCTGGACTGGCATGCACATTGTCCACGGCACCGACTTGACTTGATGTGCACGGAATCGTACAATATTTGCAAGTTGTGGAATGCAGACAATATGGAATTGTGAGAGAATTTTTATTTCATTTTCTCGAAAATGTTTCGGTTGGGATTCGCTGTGGGCACGTGCAAAGATGAAACGAAGATCCTGGCCACAGAATCAATAGACCGAAATGTTTGGGCCACGAAAAACCAAATGCGAACGGACGAGTTTAAACCGAATTGAAGCGATAAGACAGCGTCCCGATCAAATCGTTCGAATCAATTTTCGCGTGGAACGGTGTGGCTCATTTAAAAGATGGCGTTGGTCCGGTCAGTGGTGCTGGCAACCAGTACCCATTGGCCTTCAGTGGTTTGAGTTTTTGATAAATAAGTTCGCCAAACTAGATTATGATATAGCAATGGCAATCCCACTCACACCAGCCGAATTCAATCCGTTTGAATCGGCATCGGAGCGCTGTGTGCAGACGGGGTGCGTAGTTTATTCCATTTAATTATGGTTGAATGATGCGCCGCATCTAAATCGCAAAGTTTGGTTTTATGACCGCAAGCGAGTCTGTTTACTTTCAAAATAATAATGATTCCGACGTGGTGCGTCTGTGTAGGTGATGTGTACGCTTAAAAGAGATGTGATTACGTTAGTTTGCCGTTCAGCCGTCATTATTGCCATGCCGATCATTATGCGTTTGCATGTGCTATGGTTCGTATGATTCGTGGATCGTGGCTTTGTGATGATGATATTTTGCACATATATCAAATATCACACACAGACGTTGCACGTCACAAATGAAATGAGCGAGCGCAACGCTTCGCGCAACAAAAATGGGAATTTTCAGATGCTGAAGCCGCTCGCACAATGTACTGGTGGGCGTGTGTGTGTGTGTGTGTGTGGTTCAGGCGTTGGGCTTCCTGCTTCAATCCTGCGAGCGCAGCCACCCACCCAACGGAACACCATTCCCGTGCAACATATTTATTGTGTGACAGAGGAACAGAGAGACGCGCGCCAGTATAACGTAATGTGCGCAGAGATCAAAGGAGGCGACCGCATTTTTAACAGATTTAATGAAAACATTCATACATGTTCCGATGATGAGAATCTCTATCGCTCGGGCTGCGAGTGAACTCAACGTGAGCAGCAACCAACATCGCCAAAAGCATTCGTAATTTCGGTCTTTCATGTTCGACTTGGAATAGGATTTTTGTTGGTCTTTCGTATCGTTCCGTGTCGTGTGTTTTCCGAAACTTATATAAATTCTGCAAAATACGTATGGCTGGTGGTGTGTGTGCGCGTGTGTGTAGTTGGCAAGCGTGAGCTGTGCAGCAGCATACGCGTATGTGCGCGCTCGTGTCGCCAGAAGTGTGTGTGCCTCGAAAAATATCGCATTTTCACATCCCGAATGCGTTGAATATCATCGAGCAGCCGCCTCAGCTGAAAATGACTCTTCGTATATGTTTCCTGCATCTTCTTCTCCGTCTTTTTTGGGTAATATTCCACGCACAGCACACATCCCGATGTGGCTTCAAATTTTAACGTCACAGGCCGAAACAGAAGCAGAAAAATGTGATGGGAAAGAGAGAATGCGTCTGCCAATGCAAACAGTTTCACCACTTTCCCATTCAATGGATTTCCACACACAAACTCACGCGTACACACATAGATATGCGTGCGCGCTGCGCGTATCTCGTCGGATTTGTAATTTTTTCTCTGGTTTGATTTGCAGCACTCCCGAAAAGGATAGAAGATGCGCTGATAACAATATGTACGACGCGAGGGAGGGGGACGGGGAACGTGGAGAGAGGGGTGTTGCAGAAAGCAGAGTCGAGTCGGAAAAAAGCAAAAAAAAAATTCTTGGCTCTGTCGGTGTTCTGTTTTTTTTGTTGTTCTCCTTTCCATGCAAGTTCGGCTTTTTGTGCGCCCCGAAATTAATGGGGTTATCTCAATTTTGTATCAAATTATGCGTACCACAGACGAATGATTTTGCATGTAGAAGTGGATGTAACAGACTAAATAGAGATGACAGCGCTGATATCCATAAATAAATACAATATTGTACAACATGCTAGGCTGAGCCTATCTTTCCATTTTGCTCAGTCGTTCTGCGCCTTTCAATTTGTCTCGCATTTATCCTTTTCTTCTTCTATGGTACACTCTGTCCTTGTCCTGGCTCTCTTTGTCCCCGCCCCTTCAGACGCACACACGCACATACGCACCAAATAAAGCCTATGCGAGATAAAGCGGTCGGTTGAATTCTGTGTTTCGGTTGCATTTGCCATAAATTCGATGAATGGCAATAGCATGGGACAGAGCTAACACCAATTTTCGCAGGCGAGCGACGAGAACAAAAGGGAATGTATGTGATAAGGCAACTGGATTTTGCGTCATTCTGCCTGAACATCAAATTCGTTTTCAATAAGATTTGACACGCATACCTAACTCACTGCATCTGTTGGATTATTTTGATTTCTTTTCGTTCCGATATTCATTTGTTCCAATGCCTGCGCCATTGTTCCACATTCTTCGCGAGTATTGTCCACAATGTACTATACGATAGTATCGATGGAAATCGTTCCGCTGGCGAGGACTCGCAAGCACATGCAGCGAGGGAATGTAGCTCTTCGGGCGGTTCGAAGTGGTTTTATGCTTCTCGGTGAGATTGTTCGTGATTTTCACGCAGATTGTTGTGATTTTCCTGACAGTCTTGATTCCGCACCAAACTTCACTTTTAAAGCTAACTATCTGAGTTTCGAAGCTAGAGAATCGCAACAATCTGAATTCTGAGAATCATTGAGGCTGAGAAACACTTGCAAACACACTGAGAAATACGAAATCAATTCCGATGCACTCAATGTGCTAACAACCCTCGATGAAGCGGGCGCATACATGTCGATGGTGCGCACATCATAACTCAACTCACGCACACGTACGTATTCCACTATGATGAAATCCTTGAAAATCCGTGAAGGATCGCCAATGTATGTGAAGTGAACCAACTTAGTTCATTCGGTATTCATTCGGTGTTCATTCGCTGACGGCAGTGGTCATAACGGGGAACGGGTTGGGAATAGCGCTTCGGTATGTCCTAGAGAGTTGCAGAGAATGGTAAATTACACAAGGTCGGGGGTTCGGAAAATTCCTGGAAAAGGCCAGGAGTTGAGAAAACTCGTGTTTTTCATCCTCAGCTCCAAAACATTTTCCGGAATTTCCCGAATCCCCGACATTGTGTAATTTCCCATTCTCTGCAACTCTATACAGGATTCCGAAGCGCTATTTCGACCCTGTTCCCCGTTATGATCACTGCCGTCAGCGAATGAACACCGTCGAATGAACCAAGTTGGTTCACTTCACAGACATTGGCGATCTTTCACTGATTTGCAACGATTTTTCCATAGTAGGGTACTTGGGGTACATTGTGAACTACACATCTGTATCTGTATGTGTGTCGATGTGTATGAGTATAAGTAAACAGTGTTACACACATGCGAGTAAATCCGTCCTATGGAAATGCTGACGAAATTGACAACAATGACAAAGTCACAAAACAAGATTCGGCTGAGGCGATTACCAAAATCAGGTTAACTGTATTCGGCATCGATGGCATTGGCATTCCAATAATATCACCTTCGGCATGCTCGAATTGCACCCACACCAATGTGCATCGATTGAATTTGATGTGCGACGAATCGACTTGGGTGCTGCTCACCCTGCACCTGCATATGTCTCGTAAAATATTCAATATATTGCATTTGCACTTACCGTTATTGAGTCCTGGGCATCCAATTATCACAAGTATGAATATACGGAAAAGATTTGTGGGCGCAAAGGTGCTTAGCAGCAGGGCGGCTGTACCGCACGAATTGCTGCGGCTGCCGTACCAACTACCGACGGCACCACCACCACCACCACCACTACGTCCACCACGTCTCTGATGTGGCACCATAATTCGCTGTTTCGGCCAATTTGTTGTGATTATAAATTTGTTTGACAGCATTTTATTTGTAACGTCTTCGTTTGCTCTGTGTCTCTCTCACTCTCTTTCTCTGCTTTTGCTTCGCGTTCGGTATATAGTATTTGCACACGCAGACGACGAAACCATGTGCAAATAAAACCGAACAAACAAGCGCAATGATTCTTTTGATTGCACGAAAAATCTGCACCGGCAACCGACGGCGTGTGCACGCCAATTTTATTTTATTACTTTCGTTTGATTCTATTTCCACAAATTGTTTGATGCCGGCTTTGGTAGCGCGTGCGCGAACCGAATTATTTCACGGCACCGGGTAGCCCGAAAAAGCACCATCTGCAACGAATGAGAAACTACCAATGTATTAACAAGAAGAGTAGAAAAAACGAAACGAAACGAAACAAATCGCTATTGAATTGGCGTGAACGGAATAACCGCAGTCGAACGTTTTGGATGCGATCAATTGGAATGGCAACGGCAACGAGAGAAGCGGAAGAAAAAAACACGCGATTGAAACGAATTAAAATTGAAGGAAAGTGTTCGGCACCCACATCATTTGTAACCATCGATAGCGGTTTCGATATATCGTTGAGGATTCTATGGACGCGTCGTCACAGATTGTGCGTCTTTACGTTTTCCTATCTCACGCCATTCGTCGATGCCGCCGATGCTGCTGCGGTTCGATTCGGTTCGCGTGAGTTGTTTATTTTCATATAGTCATGCCTGCGGCGGCCAATTTTATTGAATGCGCATATAATTTGGATGATCACACTTATGTTGGCGTTCTCCGTCGTTGCCGTTGCCGTCGCCGCCCGATCAACACATCAAATCGGTACGAATGCGCTCTCGTTACGGCTTGAATTTCAACGGGAAAGTCATTGGTTTCATATAATTTCACTGCTCTGGTTTTCCTCTCTCCTTTGTTCTGGCTGCGTATTCCGGAGCGTGTTCGTGTGTGTGTTTGTGTCAGTGTATCTTCACCGAGAGAGGTCTTCTGGACGCAGACGAGACACACATATGCATGCACCTACTCGAAACATGTAAACAAACGCATTCAATTTCGTGTTTGTTATTCTTCCTACTTCTCTTTCACTTCATTCAACATTTTTTCTCTGTTTTTTATTTCCCCCCGTTCAATTTTCCACGAAGAATTTATACGAATCGCTTGTGGTGTCGAATGGTGGGCACGTGTCGCTCGCAAGTTATTATGTGCATTCGAAACCCGCATGGACTGCGACGAAATTCCACAAACGGTTGTTTACGTGGATGGGTTGCGTGACGATAGACGCCCGCCGTATGTATGCCCGTTGATTTTATTGATGTATTAAGTGACACGGAAAGGATTTCGAGAGTGCGCAGCGCTCAACTATTCGGATTTCGATGCGAGATTTTGTTCATCTATCTTTTGCTAGCGCGCAACTATTACGTACAAGGTGCAATCAAATGGATGTTATTCCGCATAAGCGGGCTGATGCCGCGTCATCGCGATCTTCTGGCCGACGTTGCGACTGGCAGATGAAGTGTAGGAGAAACGGTTTCGTTTCTTTCTCTTCGAATCTGCTCAATTACTTTCAATTGTTTTTGCACAGAAAATGCACATCGAACAAGAACGCCTCGAACGCATTACGCACGTACTGCTCTGTCTGTGGTGTGTGGGTGTGTGCTGTTGAATTTTCAATGCGCCTGGTAGGTCATTAGCGGGCACACTCAGACAGACAGACAGATAGACATAGGTACGAACACAGATGCGCGCAGGACGTCGAAGATGCACAGTAAATCGTATATGTAATATGGTGTGGAGGCAAAAGGCGAAACTAATATGGGAAATTAATTTTATTTAAGCCGTCGTCGCTGACTCTACTTTCCATAAATTAAAATGTGTGCGGCGCGCATGTTGACACTGACGCTGA
>JANTFB010000007.1:129292-170443 GCA_026546635.1 Porricondyla nigripennis | reverse complement strand
ATTGAACCCTTAAAATTAAATAATCATTCAATAATATAATAAAATTATTTGAATAATATAAAATCAATAATTATAAAGGTGCTACATGAATTATAATCTTATAGGGCTTTTAATTGCTATTGCTTCAACTTTTTTTTATGGAGTTATGGATTTAAATATTAAGTGGGTGATTTCTAACCACGGCGCTAATCATAGTATTCTCTACTTTCAATCTACGGTTATAATATTTGTGATTTTAATTTTTGTTGGGTTAGCTATTCGTAAAAAAGATATATTTTCTTTTAAATCTAGTCATAAAATTTTGATTTTAAGAGGTGTTATCTCTTTTATTAATTTTTACTTTGCTTTTTACATTTTAGGAATCCTTCCATTTGATATTTACTATTCTGTGATTTTCTTAGCACCTTCTTTTGCTTCTATTATTGCTATCTTTTTGCTTAGTGAAAAACTTAATATTTTTAAAATAGCTGCTTTAGCAATGGGATTATTAGGAATTTTAATTATTACTAATCCTTTCTCTAAATCTTTTAATTCTTATTTTATTATTCCAATTTTAATCACAGTTGTATTAGCTATGAGTTTTGCTTTAACTGGTATTATTACTAGAAAATATTTAAAAGATGAACATCCTATTACTGTAATTTGTTATGTTAATATAGTATCTTTAGTTTTGGGATTTATCTGTTCTAGCTACGATACTTCCATTAAAGAAACTTTAACTGTAGACTATGATACTTTAATATTTATCTTCTTAATTGCTATTTGCTGTACTATTGGAATGATATTATTTGTTATTGCTTATCAAATGGCACCTGTACAATTAGTTGCTCCGGCTGAGTATTGCACGATGATTTGGGGATTATTGTTTGGTTATATATTTTTTGCTAATACACCTGCTCTGAGTACTTTAATTGGAGCTTCTGTTATTGTAATTAGCAACTTTGTAACAGGTCTTGGCACTAAAACCAGTGAAAAATAAATAAATTAAAAATCATATACTGACCAAGGTAGGCAAAGCCAAGTATCTGGCATTACATATTTTACATATTTATCTGGACTTGTTCCTTGGTTAGTATTCTTAGTATAAATAGCTACAAAGCATGATTTCGGAAGTATTTCTTTAATATATTTTATTGTTCTGCCGCTATCTACTAATTCATCAACTACTAACCAACCTTCTCCTTGATCTTCTATAGCTTTTTGTGGTTTTACTATTACTTTTAATTCTTTTAAAGAAATATGACCATTGCTATAGCTTGAAACTGCTAGGGTTTCTATATATCTTATGCCTAATTGTGAGCTTATTATACCTGCTGGAACTAAGCCTCCCCTTGCTACTACTACAATACCTTTATAAATTT
The DNA here is from genome assembly GCA_026546635.1 of Porricondyla nigripennis. Classification (NCBI taxonomy): domain Eukaryota; kingdom Metazoa; phylum Arthropoda; class Insecta; order Diptera; family Cecidomyiidae; genus Porricondyla; species Porricondyla nigripennis. The sequence continues at coordinate 169,082 of JANTFB010000007.1, read as the reverse complement.
TACCTTCATATTTTAATTGTTCACACAATTCTATTGTTTTTTTATGAAAATCTTCCCAAGTTATATATTCTTTTTTATCATAGCTCATACTATATCCTTACTTATATTTAATTTGGTTATTATTTTGTTTATTTTCTTATATATTTATAAAATAAATTATGAATTAATTTCTTGCACAATATCTATTATAATGATAAATGTTATTGTAAATTAATTTATAATTATTAATTATATATTATAGATTAATTAATTTAATTAAACCTTAGAAATATTATAAAAATGTAATATTACTTATAATGTAAATTATTTTATTAATTACTTTTCAATTAAAACACACATTTTTTCTATGAATACAAAAAAATCAAATAAAATATTAATTTTAGACTTTGGGTCTCAATATACTCAATTAATTGCTAGACGTATTAGAGAATTGGGGGTTTATTCCGAAGTTCATTCTTATAATTATACTGTATCTGAAATTAAACAAAATAGCTTTTGCGGTATTATCTTCTCTGGTGGGCCTAATAGCATTTATGATAAAGATGCACCACTTTGTGATAAGGAAATTCTGAAATTAGGCATTCCTGTTTTAGGAATTTGTTATGGTATGCAACTAATTTGTAATTTTTTAGGTGGTGAAGTTATTAAATCTAACAAACGAGAATATGGCGAAACAATTTTATATATTGAAAATCATAATTCTTTATTTGATAAAATTAGTAAATCTATTAAAGTATTGATGAGCCATGGAGATTATGTATCTAAACTCCCTACAGAATTTAATGCATTAGCTGGTACCAACAATACACCTTATGCGGCTATTGCTTGTGAGAAAAAAAATATATTTGCTTTACAATTTCATCCAGAAACTAACCATTGTGAACAAGGCAAGGATATTTTATCTAACTTTGTATTTAATATTTGTAGAGCTACAACCAATTGGACAATAACTAATTTTATTAAAAACAAAATTAGTGAAATTAAAGCTACAGCTGGCGATGATAATGTAATTTGTGCTATTAGTGGGGGTGTTGATTCTTCAGTTATTGCAACACTATTAAATAAAGCTATTGGTAAGCAGTTACATTGTATTTTTGTAAACAATGGCTTATTAAGAAATAATGAAGTTAATATAGTGCTTGATTTATTACAAAATCATCTTGGATTGCAAATTAAATGTATTGATGCTAGTAGTAGATTTTTAAAAGCTTTAGAAGGTGTGAGTGATCCTGAAACCAAAAGAAAAATTATTGGTACAGAGTTTGTTGCTATTTTTGATGAAGTAGCCAAAAATATTCCTAATGCCAAATTTTTAGCACAGGGAACTTTATATTCTGATGTTATTGAAAGTGCTTCTGTTAAAGGTCCTTCAGCCACTATTAAATCACATCATAATGTTGGTGGGCTTCCAAAAGATATGAAATTTAAGTTAATTGAACCCGCACGAGAACTTTTTAAAGATGAAGTAAGATTATTGGGTAAAGAACTTGGGTTATCTGATAAGATCTTGTATCGCCACCCATTTCCAGGTCCTGGATTAGCGGTTAGAATTTTAGGAGATGTTACTGAAGATAAACTTAATTTATTAAGATTAGCTGATGATATTTTAATTGAAGAAATTAAAAAGCATAATGTTTATAAAGAAGTTTGGCAAGCCTTTGTAGTATTACTTCCAGTTAAAACTGTAGGTGTTATGGGGGATGAACGCACTTATGACTATGTTTGTGCTTTAAGAATTGTAGAAAGCATTGATGCTATGACAGCTACTGCCTATCACGTGGACTTAAATATTCTAACTCATATTGCAAATCGCATTACTAATGAAATTAAAGGAATTAGTCGCGTAGTTTATGATTTATCATCTAAACCACCGGCAACAATTGAATGGGAATAAAAAATAATTTGGCATTTTAACTAATAGAACTATATATTGGTTAGATTTATATTATTATATAATATATGATATTTAACTATTTTAAGCATTATATCTTTTGATTTAAGTATTTGGTTTAGATATTGAAATATATTATAGTACTCGCTATATAAGATTTATATTTTTTATTATAGAAATATTTTTGATAATAATATAAATATATAATAATTTTTATAAAACAGGGTTATCAATGTATATTTTTCTTTTTATTACTGCCACTTTGGTTGCCATAACAACATATTTATCTATTCATTTTTATTTTAGTTTTTTTAGTAACTTTAATATATTTTTAGCTGCTCCAGCTATATTTACAGTACTATCACTTTTATTTTATTCTTTATTATTTCGTAGTAAAATGCAAGAATACTTTCCAACTGACACTATAAGAATAATATTTTTTATAATATTTTTTATATGGGGTATTTTAGTTTATACTACAACATTATATTTAATTTTAGATATTTCAAAATTGTTTATAAAATTCCCAGCGTATAAAGAAGGATTATTTGTGCTAGGAATATCATTTATTATTACTCTAGCTGGCTACGTGAATACTAAATTTATTCGTGAAGTTGATTATAATTTACCATCTAGCAAAATTACAAGACCCATTAAAATAATTTTAATTTCAGATTTACATATTGGTTCCTCAGATATTACTTTACTTAAAATGAAAAAATTAGTAGAAAAAATAAATAATCAAAATCCAGATTTAGTACTTATTGCGGGCGATATTGTTGATAATACTTCTTTTGATCCCATTGAGCTTGGTTATGGAGAGTACTTTAACAAAATTCAAAGTAAATACGGAATATTTGCTACCATTGGCAATCATGATTTATACAATGGGTTAACTCAAGAATTAGTTAATAATTTAAAAAATTACAATATAAAATTTATTCAAGATGATACTATATTTTTAGAAGATCTTAATATTAAACTAGTTGGAATTAATGATACTAGTTATAGGAATAATGTTGTATTTGAATCTGATAAACCATTATTTAGTTTAAAAAATATATCTTTAAACCCAGCTAATTTTAACTTAATAATTGAACATAATCCTATGCGATTTAGTAGAAATATTAATTTTAATATAGATTTACAAGTCTCTGGGCATACTCACGCGGGACAAAATTTTTATGGTTATTTAATCACAAAATTAATTTATGAGAAACCTTGGGGCGTACTTAAAAAAAGTAATTCTACTTTAATTACAAGCTCAGGAATTGGTACTTGGGGGCCCCCAATTAGAGATATTAGCTATCCTGAAATAGTGATAATTAATTTATTTCCTAATAATTAGTGTAGCGGGACAAATTTAATGGCAATTTAGGACGGATTAAATGGCACAAATTTATTAGATACAAATAATTATTTCTGTCAACTTTTTAATTTCATCTTTAAAATAATATTCTTGATAATAATTTATGCTAATATTGTATAATTAATAATGAAATAATAATTAAGGAGATAATAATGATAAGAGAAGAAGAGTATCAAGAAATAAAAAATACATTATCTGAAATAATATATTTAGACGAAGAAAAGGTATTAATGGATATAACAACAAATGATCCATTTTTTATAGATCTCAGGTCATATTTATACAGATTTATTCACATATTAAACTTATATAAATATAGGAGGACAACCGAACAAGAAACATATGATTTATTTAAGGAGTTATTTGATCAAATTATTTCTACTGTTTCTTCATATAAAGATTCAAAACATAGAAGTGCTAACTTAATAAATTTAAATTTACATATATTGATTTTAAAGTGTTTTACAAGGCGAACTAGATTAACAGGCTTAAATGGCAACGAATATTACGAAGAAGTTTATAATGAATTAAAGGAAAATAAAAAAATAATAGATAATTATCTGGCATAACCCACATTATAGCAGACTAAATCTAATTACAATTGAGACAAATTTAACTACACTAATTTTACATTAATTTTTAGTATAAGTGTGAGTTTTATTTGAGTTAATTTTCTTTTTTATAATAAAAACAAAAACCCTAGCATATGCTAGGGCTTCTTTTAATCTTAAATATGTATTATTAAGCTTGTTTATTGAATCTATAATTTTTTATATTTCCTCCTACTTCCATACAATAAAAACTATTTGTACAATTTATTATTTTAAAACAATACTCACATCCCTCACTTTTCTTAGCTTCCTTACACCAATTACAATTTTGTAAATCTCTAGATTTTGTACAAAAATTACAATCTTCACAATCTTCACACATTATACATTTATTGCAATTTGTTAAATTTTTACAACCTATACAATCCTTACAATCTGCACAATCTATACAATTTTTACAATTTATTAAACTATTAAAAGTTCTAATAGCATCTTCGATTTTGAATTTTTCCATACTATATTTATTATTGCCTTCAAAAACATAATATTTATTATCTTGAATTTTAATATTGATTTCTTGTCCTATATTCATTTATCTTTCCCTTATTTTTTTGTAAATAATATTAAATATCTGCTAAATGTTCTTGTATTTTTAATATTTGTATTGCTTCTTCTATATCTTTACTTCTATATCTTTACATTCTCTTAATTGTCTTTGTATGACATTTAATCTATTTATTGTACAATTATAATAATCTAGTGTAACTCTTAAATCATTATAAGCTTCTACATATCTATTTAATTGTTTCTGTGTAACTATAAATTTTTCATTTTGCATTTCATTCTCCTATAAATTTATACATACACATTAGCTTGCACGGGCGAGCAAGTGTAGCGAAAAGAATTTATTTTTTACATTTCTCTTAAAAGCTAGCTTTTCAGCCATTTGTAAAAAATGCTATTTATAGATTTTTATTAAATTTATTTACAAAACTAAGCTTATTTCTATGCGGCAATTCGTGCCTTTGCTATTTCGTAGTATTCTTCTAATAATTCGCACCCTATAAATTTTCTATTTAATAAATTACATGCTATTCCTGTGGTGCCACTTCCCATAAATGGATCTAGCACTACTTGATTCTCACTAGTTGTCATCTCTATTAAACGTTCCATTATTTGTATTGGCTTTACGGTTGGATGTTTAACATTAAATTCTTCTTTATTATAACCTTGATGATTATGCGGTCTGCACCCCCATAAAGTAGTTAATTTTTTAGGATGGAAAATATAAGTATGTTTATTAACCTTATACTTATTTATATTATAAATACTATCATTTACTTTAGACTTCTCTTTTGTTATTTGATAACTATTATCATTAGCCACAGCTTGTATTTCTTCAATACTTCCTTTGTCTCTAATTAGTTTTTTAATAGTAGCTATAGCACTTAAAATATTCGCCTTACTTGTATAATCTATTAATTCTTCTTTCTCATGTTCCCAATCAACAGTAGCTTTATTAAGCTTACCCTTACCTTTTGTAAATATTATTATTTTCTCATGTACCCTTAATGGATATTGATATGGGCTAGAATTCCCCCTTTTATACCAGATGATTTCTGCTAAATAGTTGAATTTTTGTTGAGCTATAACATTCCATTGACTAATAGTTGGCTCTTGTCCACAATGCTAAATTATAATTTGTGCATAGCACTAAACTTATTGCTCTTGAACGAAGTGAAAGGAAAGTATACTAAAAAGCCATTATCCTTCAACACTCTATAAGAGTTCTCTATAAATGTTTCAAAATTAAAATAGCTTTCACTCAATATTATATTTTATTATTTTATTCGTGCACCTTCGGTGTCAATTTTATGGTTCCATTTAAGTCCATACGGTGGATCTGTTATGATTGCATCTACTGAAATGGCAAAATGTAATATTATGCGAAGCATTAAATTCCATAGGAAAATACATAGTATTTTTCAATTGTTTTGAATGTTATTAAAAAATATCTCTTGATCGCCTAAATATATTGTCATTGTAAACTCCTTTCCACTTTGTTTCAAGACACCAAGTTTTCGCTAAGCATACCTACGGTTTCTACTTAGTAGAAATTTAAATTTTGCGGTGTCCTTTTGTTAATGACTTTAGGCTCTCAAGGGGCTCAAAATTTAATTTAATTTAATTGATTAGATTTCTTCTTATTGATATCCTATAATCGTTCTCCTGTCTCTGGATCTATCCCATGAGAAGCATTACCTCTCCTACTATTTTCTCTAGCATTTCTCAGTTGTTCCTCTCTTCTTCTTTCTTCAGCCTCCTCTCTTTTTTTTCTTGCTGCTTCTTCGGCCTCTTTTTTTACTTTATCTACATCTGGCATTTTTCTCTCTTTTGTTTGTTACTATTACCCTGTATTATTAATATAATACATATTACATTAAATTGTACTGACTCTTATTTATATTTAACTACATTATTTTAACCGCTAACATACTACTAACATAAGTATTGTTATACCTATGTGTAACTTTTTCTATTCTGTACTTACCATTAAATTGACTATATTGTTCTGTGGTATTTAGCTTAAAACTAAAACCAGCTTGATATTCTGTATTTCCTTGTAAACTTAATTTTATATATTCTTTTTCTTGTATTTCTTTATATTTACTATTTATATAACTATTTTTAATACTTTCATCCACTGTTTGTAATATTAAATATGGTTCATTTCCTAGTTTTGTACTTTCTAATTTAGCTTCCTTAATATTCCAATAATTATAAATAACTCCGTTATAGTATTTACTTGGATTATCTTGTTTTATTATACTTAATATATCCTCTACTTTTATTTCTATAGATTTTGTATTTTCTCTACTTATAAACACTAAACAGTTGTCTTTAATATTTGCTATTGCATAAAATATCTCTGATAATTCTGCTAACACTTCTAAACTTGTTTTGTTTTCTTGCAAATAATACTTTATTTGCTTGTTTTTTAACTTTTCATCTAACTTTAAGATTAATCCTAAATCATTTGCTATACTCTTTAATACCTCTTCTAAAGACTTATTTTTATATACCCTATTATTTCTTATTCTGCCTTGTTTTAAATCTTGCGATATTGCCTTTAAATTAATTATATTTTTTTCTGCTTCTATATATTGCACCACAAACTTACCCATTTTGTAACTATCTTCGGCATAACCAATAGCTAACTCAATACTAGCATTTTTACTTGGTATTTCTAATTTTTGACTGCTATTATTAATACTTATATCTAAACTATCTAACTGCAAAGAGCTATTATCTTCTATAACAAAACCTAGTAAGTTTTCTGTTGCTAATTCACTATAAATGCCATTAATATATACTTGATATTTTAACTCCATAAACTAATCCTATTTTGCGGTTTCTTTAATACTTGTGGCAACTCTAACACTGTTCCTTTAGATAAAACTACAGGTTGTTCTGCTAAAAAAACATTAGTTTCTAATATTAATTCTATATATCCAAAGCTACTACCATACTGCTTTAGGGCTATAGCGTCTACAGTTTCTCCCTTTTCATTTTGTACTTTGTATTGCATTAATTAACCTTTTATTTGTATTTTTTAAGCACAATGTTAAATTCTATTTTTAAAGCGTTTAATCCTGTAACAAAATTGCTAGCTGTTTGTCTTATACTCTCTATATACCATATACCCTCCCCATTACCTTTAACTTTATAAGAAGTTTCATTACCGTTTTCATCCAGCTTATAAGCCACTAAATACCAAGTACTACCTGTTGCCGCAATGTTTTTAAGATTTGTAAAATTATCAATCCCACACCCCATTTCACTATTAATATATATATATCCATTAATATCTATATTATGACTATTCTTTTTAGGATTAAAACCAAGCTCTGTGTTATTACTGCCTAAAATTTTATCTAGTAACCCTCCACTACCTACCTCTTCCCAACCATAATTTATACTTTGTTCTAAATTATCTATATATAAAGAGGTAGCCATAGTTGCAAATAAAAAGCTAAAACTACCTTTTGTTTGTTTTAACAACAATTGTTTTTCGTGATTATTTTTATTCATATTTTTGCCTTATTTGATCACGTACCTGCGGTTGCGTGATTATTTATTCATATTTTACCTTATTAATTTCCTCTTTATCCGCCTTGCATTGATACTTTTTCATGATTTTCTAAAGCTCTTGACACAGAATTTGCAATATCTTGCGAAGACTTACCCCCACCACTAATATTAATATTATAAACCTGATTATTGTTATTAGTATTACTATTGCTACTATTGTTTACACCAGCACTTTTAATCGCATTAACCCTTTTATTATCAATTTTTATATTACTTTCATCCTCACTACTAAATAAGCTTTTACCAAAACTTATTCCTTTTTCTATAAATTTAAAAAAAGCCGTTTCTTTAAACCAATTAAAAAAGCTAACAAACCAATTCTTTACCTTATCCCAATTTTGTATCAATAAAACTGCTGCAATTGATAATGCTGTTGCTAAAAAACCTATGGGATTACTTGCAAAAGCAGCTTGTAAAACTTTTAAAGCTACAACCGTCCCCCTAATAGCAGTGCTTAAAAATACAAAAGCTCTACTAAATCCAAAGATTGCGTTAGCTATTAATAAACCTCTAATTATTAGCATTCTTGTTGCCAATAATCCTAAAACCCCTACTACTCCATATATTACCCAGCCAAAAGCTGGAAAGTTTACTATTAAATCATTTGTAATATTTAAAAGCCACGTTAAGCTTTTAATACCTATTTTTACAGCAGGAAGTAATAAATTACCCATTGTTGCCGATAACTGTAATAAGCTTTGTGATAAACTTAATGTTTTAGTATTGTAAAGATCATAGTATGCAGCCATTTGTGAATCAACAAAGCCATCTGCATCTTGTAACTCATGCAAACTTTCTTCTACCTCGTGAATTCTACCTGATAATACTAAAAATGACCTCGCCCCTGCATCTCCAAACAATCTTAATAAAACATCAAATTGCTTTAAGCTATCATCCCCAACAAGGCTTTGTACTTTATTTTGCACCATAGCAATCCAATTAGCTATATCTAAACTACCATCACTTGCCTTTGGCACTTCTAATCCTAAGGCATTGCTAGCTTTGGACATAGATGAAAATATCCCAGAAACACCAGTTCCCGCCATAGAACCTGCCATACCAGCATTATTAAGAGTTCCAAGTAAAGCATTAGTTTGTGTTAGTGGTATATTAAGTGAAGATGCTGCCGCTGCTACATACTTTAAACCTTCTTCTAGTTGATGAAAGTCTTTAATTTGGAATATGTTTTGCGTTTTAGTTAGCACATCTCCAATCTCCGCCATGGGCAACCTAAAATCATTAGCTACTGTAGCCATAACATTAGCTATGTCACTAGAATGCCCCTGCGTTAATGCCGCAACTTTTGCTGCAATTTCTGTTCCAACTTTTGTCTCTTGCTCACTTATTCCAGCAGAAAGCAGAGCATAACTTGTTTCCATTAAGCTTGCATAACTATCAACCCCACTTCTTGCTAAATTATTAACAAAACTTTCTATCTCTTTAGAGCTACCACCTTTTAATACAGTTTGTATCCTAAAATTAAGTGCTTCTCTATCCCCTGCTTCATTTAAGTTCCCTTGTATTATTCCCTTAATTTTTGAAACCCCAAAGCCTGCAACCATTACTTTTAATAGCTCTTCATATGCCCCGCCTGCTCCTCCTAACTTTTTCTTAAACTCCTCCGCCTCAGCTCCACCTGTAATAAAATCTTTAGCAATATTTTTAATAGATCTTGAAAGTGCCACGCCCTTAGTTTTAGTATTATCAAAAGACTTTTGTAAACCACCAAAATTTTTTGAAAACTTATCCTGTAGCTCCACTAAAATACTAGCTTTCATCTCAGCCATTTTATTGCTTTCCTTTTACTATTTTTCTAATCGCTCAACTAACATTTCATGCCACAATGCCACGTCACTAATGCTTAAATTCCATAACTCACTAGGACTCCAGTGAAAATGCATCGCTAAATTTGCTAATGCTTGCTCTATTTTATCTGGATATCCTCTTCGTCCTCCCCCAATAATTCTAATACTCCTCCTATTAACAATGTAAAGTTCTTCATGCTAAGTAAATTAATAGCTCCACTGCTCAAATTTGGCTCACATATTCTACTTAGTAAAATTACCCAATCATCACTCTTACTATCAGCTATTAAATTTTTAAGTGATAAACCCCTTAAATCACCCGCAGTTGGCTCTCTAAGTCTTATTGCATTTACTAAATGTGGTTGCCCTTCACTATTTACTCCAACTTCTATTGCTTTCTTAAATTTTACTTCTTTAAAGTTATTCATTATTTTTGTCTCCTTTTAAATTGTTATTTTTATATAATCCCCAAAGCTCTTTTACTTTTTAATAGTTGGTCAACTCCACCTATTGCAAAGGTATTAGTGGCTGGTTCTATCACTATTACAGGCACATTGTTAATATTGTAAATATATTGCATGATAGATATTTTAAATTTATAGCTTGGCATATCTCCTCTTTTTACTGTGCCATGGTCTAGCTCTGTAAATACACCCCTCATTTGTATTTCTATACTATCACTTGTTATAAGCCCACCACTTCCCTCTTGATACCCCCTAAAAGTTAACAAGTTCCCCGTGGTATTATTTAATGCCCCCATTACTAAAAATGCATCCCTCACTTGCTCTACCATCGTAATAGTTGCCTCTAGTGGCTCAAGCCCCAGTGTGATTGGTACATTCATATATCCAACTCTATAATCTTCTTTTTTAACCGTTATTTTTGGTAACTCTATTTCACTAACTTGCCCCGCATATCTTGTTGTATTTATATACACTGCAAAATCTTTTAATACCTTTGGTATCGTATTTAAATTTGGCATCTATCCCTCTCTTTTTATATACTTATTCTCCAAACAACTCTTCATAATAACTATTATTTCTATAAGCTTTAAAAGTTAATCTATCTAATGCTACTGGTGGCTCTAAATCAAACTTTACTATTAATTGCCCCTGTGATAGTATCTCTGGCGTATTTTCTTCCTCATCAATCCAACATTGTCCACCAATTAATGCCCCTTGGGCTATTAATGTATTTAAGTAATTCTGCACATTACTTTGTATGGTTCTTAATGTTTGCTTGCTCATTAAATCATCCATATATTCCAACATATTAGCCTCTAAAGCCTCATATACAGTATCCACAGTGCGTCTTACATTTATAAAATTCCATTTATTGTCTTTACTTGGGCTTTTATTTCCCCAAGTTCTATAATTGCCACCACTAAATATTATAGTTGCAACTCCAGCTTCATTTAATAAATTAGCCTCACTTGTAACATCACTTATATTAAAACTTACAGGACGAGCTAACCCACTTACTCCCTTAATTGCAGTATTACTTGGAGAATACCAAAAGCCTTTTGTAGCATCGTTACTAGCAAATATTCCAGCAAGCAATGGTGAACTACTTAAGTTATTAATATTATCATCCACCACAAAAGCTGGCTTGTAGGCTGGATCAATTATCATCACCCTACTATTACCAATATTACTTGCAAAATCAATCGCTTTAGCTCTACTGCTATTTGGTCCATCAATTATTGCAACAGCTCTTAATTTTTCAGCAACATCTACTAGAGAATTAACAATTGCATTTGGCTTGCCCTCACTATTTAAAAGCCCACTATAATATGGTGCTATTAACAATTTTGGCTTGTATTTTACCTCTGCCTCAGCCCTCATTAATGCATAAACCCCAGTGTAACTCGCAACGTCTCCAGCTATATTTTTTATAGTTTCACTAACCTCATCTCCTGCCACTCTAACTACTACTACCAATGTATTTGCTTGGTTATATATTCCACGAAGGGCTGTAGGTATTGTCCCCTCATCACTTAATCCTAACTCTACTAATTGTTGAACATTTGTAAACAACACGGGCTTGTTAAGTGGTAGGCTCTCATTTATTGGTTTGCTAGTTTCGTCAATGGAGGTAGCCGTACCTACCACCCCTATTACCGAAGTTGACGGCGTTGTAATAGTTCTACCACCACTGTCTACCTCTATTATCTCTATCCCATGTAAATATGCCATCTCTAACTCCTTTTTGTTTTTATTATTTTTAAACTTGATTTTTTACTATTTTATTCTTACAATTATCTTAAAAAATTATTAAGCGAGGTTTTAAAATAAAAATGAAAGAAATTATCAACATTAATTATGTCTCTCAAGATGCCCCTAATATTTTGTTAATTGCTGACTTAAACAATTTGATCAAAGATGGTTTCCATCTAAAACATTTTAAATATACTCACAACATTTATATTTTGTATCATGACCAAGCTCATGATTTTATTTATTATAAAGATCTGCCCTCTCATCATAATGAAATAATTACCGAACTTAACAAACATAATCTTCATAAATTTGCTATTTATGGTCAATCTTTTGGTGGGTTTTTAGCTTTTTATTTAATATTCCACTTATCTGAGAGAGTAGAAAAAACTTTTATTCATGATTTTTATATAAATTCTCATCCCTCCTATAATAAAACTCCTAACAAAGCTCGCCATATAACAAATATTAATTTGCAGAATTGGATTATTCCTAAAAAAAGTAATATTCCTATATTGTTTTTATTATTTGAAGGCAATTATATTACTACAAAAGAAATCAAGGAATTAAATACAATCTTTTCTAATATTACTTTTATTACTGTTTTTATCTATCATCACCTAGTATTTGAACAAACAAAAAAATTTAAACGCACTTTTATAAAATATAATGGTATCTCCTATAAAAACTTTTGGAATAAAATTTACCCTCTTTGGATTAATAATAAAAAACTCCCTCTTTCTTTTAAACTATTCCCTCGCAAATTAGCGTTAAAAATATTTATTTATATTTGCAAAAAGAAAGGTTATAAAACTAAACATTAATCTTTGCTAATATATACCATTGTCCTGCTGTGTTTTTCATACGTGTTTCTTCCTCATCTGTTTTACAGGTAAGAGAATTATCAAACTTTAAATATGCTCTTACTCCTCCAATAAAATTAGGTGTTTTATTTTCCCATACTGATCCTATTTCCTCTGCACTAATAGCTCCTGAAGGCTTTTGATCATTATTATCATTATTCCTACATTGCCCTACAACATTAGCTATAATTCTTTGCATAGCATCTTCTTCATAACTACCAAGTTTTCTATCGTTAAACTTTGTTATATGCCTTGTTGTGCCATCATAAAAGTTTGGCATGGAAAAAGTGCCTGTTCCCTTGTCTTCCTTATCCATTATTTCTGTAGCGTTTATATTTTTAAATAATATTGGGTAGTCTGCTATTTTTAAAATATTACTTTCATCCATTAAAGCATAAGTTTTTATTCCTACTTGTATTATATTTTTATCTTTATATTTGTTATCAGTATTAAACCACTTTTCTATCCCAATTGAGGAATTTATTAAACTGTTTTTATCTTCCTCTAATTTCTCTACTCGCTTTAATAATCTATCCAAGCTATCGGTTGTAGCAAATACAGTTTGTGGTATTTCAATTGTAATAACTGAACTATTACTTACTTGCAATACTATTGAAAACATTAGTTCAGTTACTATGTTGCTACTATCACTTGCTGGCCTAAATTGCAATGGCGTTTTGGCTATCGCTATTAATGTACTAGTATTATCAAATATACCTATTTCTCTTACATAAAAACCCTCAACTATTTCTGCACTACTTGGCAACACACACTCACAGGTTATGTTATTGAGGTTATTATACTTATCATTTATGTATCCACGGTATTTTTCATTTACTAAACTTGTCATATCCTCAACTGGTTCTATATCTTCTCCACCACCATCTCCTAATGCAAACTTTTCAAGCACTAATGGTTTTTCTAAGGTGGCTTTGGCTATTTTTTCAAGTCCTAACTTTGTAATTGTTATGTTTACCATATTGTTATTCTCCCTTGTGTTTTTCTATTTTTATACTATAATATAGTTATAATCTTTTAATTGAGGACCTTATGACTATTATTTCTGCTAAACTTTTTAAAGCCCTAAAGCAAGCTGGCGTTGATGAAGATCTTGCCGAAGAGGCTTCTTCTGAAGTTGCCCAATCTTCTAAAATTGTTTTAGAACAAAAAAATGATATTACTGAGCTTAAATCTAATATTAAAGAATTTAAAGCTGAAGCTATCTCTGATATTAAAGAGCTTAAAGCCAAAATTAACATTCTTATTGCTTTAAATGTATCTCTACTTGCTGCGATACTTGTTTCTATGATTATAAAATAAACCATTACCATATTGTTATTCTCCTAATATTGTACATAGCACTAGCTGTGCTTATTGTTTTATTAAAGTTTATTAACTTACTTTTTAATGCTTCATAATTTATTTTATTTCTTACTGTTGTATTACCGCCCCCACCTATATAATATCTACCTTTAATTGCACTTTGCTTTTTTATAGTTATATGTAGTGATAATCTTTTAACTTCATTTATCAATTTATAAATTGCTTTATACTGTTCTTCACTATAAATTATTTCATTCTCTTGTAATATTATATCCGCCCAGCCCTTTTCAATTGCTTGACCTTGATTTTTGGGTGCAGGGATAGATGGGTCAGGGGCTAGCCCTTGCCACCACTCTACCACAGTTGCATTTAGGTTTAGGCTTTTTAATGCTAGCTTCAATGCTCCAAGCGTCCCTTTTTGTTTATTTATCCTTAGGGCATTTACACATCCCTGACGCTTTTGTTCAATTGGCACATTACTATCCCACATTGTAACACCTAAAAAACTTGCAAGATATGGTAGTAAGTCTTCCCTACACTTTAGAGGGTTCCAAAAGTTTTTTAAATCACTAACTGGCAAGCTTTCAAATTCTCTTAATATCTCCTCAAGAGCTAGCATTAATTTTGTTTGATAACTAATTGGTAGTAAACTAACTTTATTCATTTTATATTTCCAATTTTTCTTTATTTGAAAATGTTACCTTACGCTAAATTTACTTCGTAGACCTTCGGTTTCACTTCGTTGCATGCATAAGCTATTCATTATCTACTCCTCTATTAATCTTAATACTACTGCAATATGGGGCTTCATTTTCCCTAGCCTCTATATTACTACTTGGGCTTATTATTTTTACATCCAATACATTATCATTAAAAGCACAACTACTTATTCCAGCAGTTGATACATAACCACCAAGGCGATGCTCTTGATTTGCATAATTTTGTAATTTATCTTTTATTTCTGCAATAAGAGCGGCTTCATCTACTAATTTATTATTTTTATATATTAACTCTAATTCTATATTGTATTTTATAATTGTAGCACCATTTACCTCTACTTTGTCTCCCATTGGGCGTATATTATCATCATTTAATTTTGTTTTTACTTTATCAATTAATTCCTCACTTGCCTCACCACTGCCATCATATGACAATACTGTAATATCTATCTCCATTGGCGTTTTACTAACTGCACTTATATCTTTCACTTTACTATCGGTAAGTTTGCCATAATACACATACGCCGCCCGCGGTCCTGCTACAGAAAATCCCTTTGGTGCCTCTAGTATTCTTTTTCTTAGTTCTTCATCACTTTCATAAACAGCTGGCGTTGGTGGCAAAGTTGAGGTATCTTCCTCTTCTATTAATTTTCTTTCAATTCCATATAATTTACCTAAATTTTCTAAGTCACTACCACCGGCATAATCTATCATTATGGCTAATATACTTTTATTAATTCTATTACGAAGTAAACCCTCACTGTAACTTGCAACTTCTAAAAGAGTTATAGCAGGATCACTTTCTACTAAATTTGCATACAAAATTGGTTGTAGCTCTTGTAGTTTGGCTTTCTTACTATTTAATATATCTTGAAAGCTTATCTCTTCTATGATTTGTGGTTGTTTTGCCATTTTATTACCTTTAATTACAAGGCTACACTTGTTTGTTGTTGCCCATTATAATTAATATTTATTGTTAAGCCTTTATTATTGTTAATTACCGCTACATCATCTACAGCTATTCTACTATCATTATTTTGCACGCTACTTATTACCTCTGCCGCTATATCTAATACCACTAAATTAATTGGTTGATCTAAATAGTTTATTACCTCACTACCAAAGTTTCTATTTAATACCCTTTCACTCTTTGGTGTGCATAAAATTAAGCCTATACTTTGCTTATAACTAGCATCATCACTTAATGCTTTACCTGTGTTTATATGCATCATTACTTATTTATTCCTTATTTTATAAGCTTAATGTAACCTCGCTCTAACCACTCGCGTGCCTCGGCGTCTGTTAGTTTTAATTGCTCACCAACCCTGCAAAGCTTTCCCTTTATCCAGCATTCCACTATAACTTCATATATGTGTCTATCATCTTTTTTCACAACTTCTTTCGCCATTAAAACCTCCTTTTTTATAATTTAACTTATTGTCCCAACTCCATTGCCAACTACAGGTCCCCCGCTTGCACTACTTCCTGTAACCTGAGTACTCACTGTGCCTTTTTTAACCTCTGCTAAAACATTTTTTACAATAATACTTACAAACTTTTTTGTTAACTGTGCATTGTTTAACTCAAAACCCTCAGACGCTAACTCACTTTCAATTGCACTTATGCATACTTGCTCTACTATTGGCATTTGATTTTTCCTTTTTTATTATTGCCTCTTATTTAAAACCATCATATTGCATTTACAAGCCTCACCAAAAACAAGCTTAATCCTGAAAATTCTTTTCAATAACTATTTTCCATTTATATGGGCTTTGAGCATCTTCATTTGCAATCTTGTATTCATTTAATATAAGATTGTTCTGTTTACAAAATTCTTGTAATTTTTCTAACATATCTTCATTTGTTTTAATTTCTTGCTTTTCCATTGTTTTTTTCCTGTTTTTATACTATATTATTACTATGTATATTATCTTTTAAGGATTTTGTTATGACCATTATTGTCGCCGAACTTTTTGAAGCTTTAAAAAAAGCTGGGGTTCCTGATGAACTAGCTAAAAATGCTAGTAGAGATGTTGCTGAAGCTACTAAAAAAGTATTAGAGCAAGACAACAAAATAAATAAAATAGAAGCTAAACTTAATATTATTAACGTAAAGATTAACCTTTTAATGGGTCTTGGTGTTGCAATATTAGTTGCTCTTTTAATTAAATAGTACATTGTTTTATTCCTATTTTTATACTATATTTAAAAATGATATTGCCGAAATCAAAACTACTCTAAAGTTTTTGGTAGGGCTTAATATTGCTATATTTTGTACCATGGTAGGTATTATTTTTGCCATTCTTTTAAAATAATCCATCAAATCGCTCCTTTTATTTTGCTACTGCCCATAGTGTGCGGTCCACCACTAAAGGTACAAGTGTGCATTTTGCATACTACCTCACCACCGCTTTCATCGCCTAGTACTATTTGCTCTGCATCTATAACTGCTTTTTTACTTTGAATATTAACACTGCTTTCACTTTTTATGCTTAATTCGCCATCATTATATTCTATAGAACCTTTATCAAAAACTAATTTCCAACCATTCTTTTCCATCACTTGGCTGTCTATATAAATATTTGGCATTACAAACCCTTGGCTAATTTCCCCATTTTTACTAACTATTATTACCTGATCCCCAACACGCGGCACAAAATACACCCTAGCATTGCCACTTGCATTTATAACATATGAAAGTGCTGGGCTTTCTAAGTTTTCGCCAAAGCTTACTATTACTTTATTATTATCTTCAATAGACTTTATAACCCCATAGCGAATAACGTTATTTAATCTTTCTTCTAAATTGTTTAGCCTATTAAGTATTCTTTGCATTTGTATTTTTTCCTTAACATAAAAAATCTACTTTTTTATTTATAATCTCAATTTTCTCTTTAATATTAGAATGTTTAATTGCTACCTCACTACTTACTTTATTTATATCTATTGCCTCCTCTATAAATCTATCTTTACCCAATAATACTTTTTGTCTCCAGTTTACTTCCCACAAAATTAAATTATTAACTATAGTTTCTATAGAGTATAAATTTGTAACTACTATTGAGTTTTGTTCTGTAGCATATACATTGTCTAACCCCCAGTTACCATTCATTACTAGTAAGTTTATTTGCTCTAGCAATTTATAAGTTTCAAAAACCGCCGTCCCCTTTTTTTTGTTATTATCACTGTTAATAATAAAAATGCTTAAATCACAAGTGCTTTCTAATTGATTTGTATTTGTTCTAAAATTACTAGCAATACCCTCTAACCCTAATACTAAACTTGGCGACTTTATTGCTAAATTTTTAACCTCAGCAATAGAAGTTACTCCACCATAGGCTATAATAATGTTTTTTATACCAAGCTCTGTTTCTAATGTTGCTTTTATTGCCTTTAATAATGCCTCGTACACTTTTTTCCCCTTTATTAAGCACCCATTTTTGCTGTGATTATTTCCTCTAAATATTCTATTACCTCAACCTCAATTTCTTCTTTGTTTTCACTATTTATACCTAAAAAGGAACGCTTTGGTATGTTTCTATTAAAAGGCTTACTCCGTCCACCATTTTTGGTTTTTCTAGTTATTAAGCTATTGTCTCCATATTGGTGCGTTGCTGCCCATTTTACCTCACTACCTACTAACAGTTTATTGCCATTTACCTCATAGGTTATTGAGCTCTCTAAATGTCCCTCACTTCGTAATAAACTTTTACCGTTGGCTCTGGTTAATTCATAGCCCCTACTCCAAGGCTTCCACGCTTTATTATCTACATCAACTTGCTTTTTAAAACGTAGCCTAGTTTGATCTGCCATCACTATACCCACAGTTGACAGTAGCTCTTTTTTCTCACTAGAACTTAATTTAAAACTATTTATAGCCGTTTTTACTTTATCTAAACTATCTAACCCTATTGTTAAAACTACTGCCATTATAATCCTGACGTTTTATTCCTTGTAAATACTCTTTTTTGATTGCTACTACTTAATAATATACCCCCACCTACTCCCTCGGGGCTTATTATAATACTACCATCACTCATATTTGGTAGGTCTATTTTTCCCTCGGCAACATTCATTAAAGCTTTTAATACCCCTTCATAACGCTTTCTTTTTTCTTCACTTAAATTGTCTCCATATTCTGTTGACCTTTTATATACAGCTATTTCACAAACCCATCTTTTAACCATGTTAGGTACTACTTTAAGCGGCGTGTAGTATCTTTTACATAAATATAAATCTACCTCACTTGATGCATCTTCTATTGCCTTAAGAAGGGGAGTTTTATCCCCCTCATCTGGCAATAAATTTAAAATATTCTGTTCACTATAAGCCACGTACAAATCCTCAATTGTGGCATACATTACTTATCTCCCAAAGCTTGCTTATATTTATCAATTCCGCCTGAGGTTAAGCTGTTATCTTCCCTTAATTGGTTTTTTGTAATATTAAACTCTACATCCCCAACTCTTACAGTTTTTATATTACCTTCCTCAGACACTACTTCATCAATCAATACTTTTTCCTCACCACTATTACTAAAATCTTTTAACATGCTTTTACTTTTATCCTCAGGATCTGGGTTAGGAGTACTTTTCTTAGCCACAAGATATGGAAAATCTAAAATCTCTACATCTTCAAAATATACATTGCTACTGCCATTTATAGTTTGAGCTTTAAATAAATTCCTTGCCGCTGCTCTATTTTTACTACCAACTATAATATGCGTTGGCCTTATTCCTAAACCATACCCATTTACATCACTTAAGCTTCCCATACTTTCAACGGCTTTTTCATAGTTTGCTACATTTAATTCTGCCTTACTACCATAAGCTAATTGCCACAAACCATAACCCATTGCATATCTAGCATAAGTTCCAAATAAGTATTTATTAAACATAAAAGTATGATAGCTTAGCCCCTCTGGTTTCTCCATTTTTGGAGCTTCTCTTAATTGGTGGAAAAATGGCCACATACCTTTGCTCATATCAACCAATATCCATGGCTCGCCATCACCTGTTTGTACATTGTTTTGTAGTTCTTCCGTGTTTGTTTTTGGATGTTTATCACTAAAAAACGCTACCCCATCATAACCTAACCCTTTATCAAAACCATCAAGTATTAATTCTGCCAATAGTTTATCAGGATGCTTTGCTGCATTAATTCCAAGAGAATAAGCTCTTTTAATATAAAAACCATAATTGTCATCATCTAAAAACTTCCTTGCTATCTCTAGCGTACTTTCCCACGTTCTGTTAATTACTGTTATGTGGGCTTCTTCTAAATTGTTAATTTTTCTTTGGTCTATAAATTCTCTTACATCTGGCAACTCTGCCATTGGATAAGTATTACCCTCCCCTGTTGAAGCAATTGTTGGGGCTACAACTGGATAAATTGGAGTTGTTCCAACTAACCCTTCATCAAATTTATCTACTATTGTAATTGTTAAATCTTGTACTTTTTCATATGTAATTGCCATATTATCCTCTATTTTATATATTTTTCTTATTTAATTATTTAGCTAAATAATTGTTTTTTTCTCTCTAAATATCTTTTAGTATCTAAGCCGTATTTACTACAGTGTGCCGCCACCTCACTATTTAATACAACATCTTCACCTTCTGGCTTTTTAAGTTTACCTTTGGTTATGCTATCTGTTTTTGCCATTAAATCATCAAAAGCCTTTAGGCTAACTTCACTATTTAAGCTAATTGTATAAAATTCTTTGGTGGCAGGGGCTATCTTACCCTCTTTGATTGCTTCCTCTATTTTTTTATCTCTTTTATCAGCAAATGCCTCTTGCTTAGTTTTAATAATCTCACTATTAAGCCTATTTACCTCTGTGGCTAAATCTCCACTTTTAGCTACTACTTGCTTTTGCTCATTAATTTTACCTATCACCTCTTCAGTTGTAGCTTTTTCACCAAGTCCTAATGCACTAACTACCGCTTTAATATCTACCTCCACGCTACCGTCTCCCTTTGTTTGTTTTGTACTGTTTTCATTATTTAATGCATCTACCATAAAATTTGGCGTGTTCACAAGTCCAATTGAACTTATTCGCTTTATATGCCCCTCTTTAACTCTTATAGCTGGGCTATAATATTTATACTCGCCATTAAGTAGTGGTTTTTCATTTCGCCAAGCCACATTCCCCCATATTCCATCCTCTTTCCCCTCTAGTGAATTTATAAACCCTACAGCAGGTGATGCCTCTCCCACTGGTCCTTTAAGTTCGGTAGAATGGTTAATATCTATTGGTATTTCTAATTTCTGCTTTTTAAATTCTGCTATAACTTCATCACTATTATATTTAAAAACATTACCATTGCGACCAACTATTGGTGATTTTGGCAATACCAATATTTTTTTTGGTACACTATATTTATTTTCTTCTTTGGTTTCATTTTCAAAATTTAAGTGTAAATAGTCTTTTTCCATTTAACGCCTATCCAATATCTTTATATTTATTATGCTGTTAAATTAACATGGTTTATGATTTTACGAAACAGTGCAATATGCTAGCTGTACTCTATGATTTTACGCATAAAAAATTTTATAAAATGGAGATGATTTTACGGAAATTAAAAAATAAGCGTTAAATCATAAAATCATAATATAGCGTTAAACCATAAAAAAAGAGGCTTAACATAAGCCCCTTTAAAATTGAGTATTAAGAAGTATTAGCTACTTAATTAGTTGCTATTTTGATCGTTATTTTGGTTGATTATTTTATAATTCTTACCGTCTATTTTAACAAGTATCCCTTGTTGTTTTTATTTTATAAAACATTAAGCTACTTTTAATTTTTTTATAGATTCTTGATCATTTCTTTTACTCCAAAGAATTGTTTCAGCTTTCTTTGTTGCAATAGCATCAGTATATTTTTTATCAACAGTTTTTTCTATATCATTAACTATAACTACAGCGTGCAAAGGTTTTTTAGATATTTTCTCTCTATTTTCTTTTATATCTTCCCAAGTAAATAAAAAATTAGGAATATTTGTTTTATTAAGAGAATTAAAAGCTTTAATTACTATTTCCTTGTCTTTATGTGCTATTTGAAAATCAAAAGTAAATTCTAGCCCTGTTTTACCTTTAGAAATAAATTCTGGAGTATAGATAATATTTTCTTGATCTAAATAGTTTTTCACTTCTTCTTTAAATAAACTAGCAACATTATTCTTACTTAAAATACTAAAAGCATTAATTTCAGAAATTGCTGTTATCATATCATATTTTTTTTGAGCAAACTTATTTATACTAGATGTAGTAACTATTTCATTATCATCTTGTAATTCTAATCCATAAGTTAACAAAATTTTAGATAAGAGATCTTTTCTTTTAGGAGATCTAGAAAAAGAAACTCCTTGTAATTCTAAAGTTCTAATCGTATTACCATCATCAGAAAATTGTATAACATTATCTTCTTGATTTTTTTTTACAAAAATATCTATAGTATCATTAAAAAGACCTAAAAACGGGGTGCTAATAATAATCCAATTTGTATGCTTATCTTTATAAAATTGAGTTTTATCTTTAATTAAAGTATGATAATCCTCAATACCTTTTGTTATCCATTCCATTATATCAAAGGCTCGCAGTTTATTTGAATTTCATTTTTAACATTTATAAATTTAAAAAATTCTTTTATTATATTGTAAATTTCTTTTACCTCATTAATAGATTTAACAGGAAAATCTCTATAATCTGTTAACGGTATTGCCCAAGCAAGATCTTTATACCCTTCAACTTGGAAATGAATGTGATGTTTATCATATTCAAACCAGGATCCTTTATATTTTTGTAAAAATTCTGGCACATCTTCATTTATATTCTCTGGATTACGATGCTTACCATAATAATCTACTCTTATAATACCAATTTTCTCTTCATTTTCTTGAAAATGCAGCGTCAGTTTAAGATTAAATTTTTTACTATTATTAATATCTAATTTAAAAACTACTTCAGGGAATTCATTAGAGTATAATTCTATACTAGATGTTAAAGATTTCTTATCTACAATATAAATATTAATATCTTTAAAAAACTTTTCACATTTTAATAATTTTAAAGAATTCTCATACTTCATAATAAAACCTATAATAAAAATGTAGTCAATAATAAACTAGTATATCTAAATAAAATATTAAAATCAACAAACCAGAATCTCATTTTTATACTTTAATTAACTTTTCAAAGTGTTTAGTTTGTCTTGCAAAGCTTGTTTTAAAATGTCTTCTCTACTAATTGCAGGGTTAGATGACCATGCAGGGTCTACTCCTTTTAAATAGGTTATTTCTTTACCATTAATAACTTTTGTTTCAAACTCCATGGGTGGAGTTTTACTTACGCCACCATCACGCTGTGCCATTCTTTTTGTTACTTGCGTTACAAAACACTTACAGTTATAACCATTTGGTGGCATTGCATGTTGCCAAAAAGGATTATCTACTTCTAAAATTTTACCCTCCCACGATACATGCTTGGCTCTATGTTTTATACTTGGTCCTAAATTGTATTTTAAATATGGGGCTATATCTTTTGTTTCTTGAGCTTTTATGTAGGTTGCAGCCCCTCTGGCACTTCTTATGTTAGATTCATAAATTGTTTTTAAGCGTTTGTTTGAACCAAGCTGTACAACTTCCTTTTCTTTTGTTTTCGGGTTAAGCATTTCCTGCTTACCCCACCAGCCTTTTTCTTGTAATAGGGGCTTTAAGTTTTTTTTAAAACTTTGTAAGCTTTGCCCCTCTTTTTGTGCCGTTTGCAATGCCTCTTTAATATCTATTAAAATGTCCGTTTGGGTAGCCTTGGCTACTGTAAAAGCATTGCTATGCTCACTTTGTAGAATATCACTCCACTTATAGCTTTGCTTTAACTTCTTTTTACTAAAATACTTCTGTGCTGTTTTGTTTATTGCCATGTTTTTGTTTTGTTGTTTAAATAAATTTTTGAGCCTTTATTTTCTATCTTTTTGTATAGTATCATCTAAGTCACTTTTAAAATCTTGAATATTTTTAAATTGCAAAGCTAATTTAAAAGTAAAAAATACAATTATAGCAATAGAAAATAACTGGGAAGAAAAAAGAAAACCGTAACATTCAATACTCCAATTTTCACTTATAAAAAAAACTCCAAATAAAACTATTATAATAAAAAACCATCTAATAATTAAATCTCTTTTTTTCCTTAAAGATATAGAAAATTTTTTATATAATTCTTTATTTTTTATCTCTAATAAATTTATTGATGCAATTATTGATAAAGCTACAGAAAAAATAATACCTGCAACAGTAAACATAGTTCCTACAAAACTCTCTAATTTATTAACTTTTCCTATTAATAACAATAAATATATTACAATAAAACAAATTATATTAACAAATATCATTTTCATTTTCTGCCTGACTTATTAAATTTAATAGATAGCCATATGTTTCATTATCATTAAAATGCTTACCATTAATAAGACTAATATTTGTTTTCATTTTTAATTCTACATCTACTCCATTTATGGTTTTACCATCTCTTGTATGCATTACTATATTATTCGGTTCAGTAATTTTTAAGCTTTCTAACAAGGTTTCTATACCATCCCTTTTAGTTTTTTTTATATTAAGAGTTAGAGTCATGTCAATAATATTATTATTGAATAGTGCATCTATATTCTCATTGTTTATAATGTCTTTTAAAATTTTCTTTTTATAATAGTCTATAATTTTAAGTTTAATTGTATCTCTACTGTTTTTCTCATTTGTTGCAGTATTATTTCTTGATATTAAATTTTCTCCTAGTTTTATATCTTTAATATTATTTAGAGAAAGATTATATTCCTTTTTTATAATTGGCATTAAAGAAATATTACTTGTACCTAAAAACCTACGCATATATCTTTCTACTATATTTTTTTGCATATCTTGTCTATAAACAAATGCTATATAATTACCTTTAGCAACAAAATGTAATGATTGTTTTATAAACCCTGCAATATTCTCATTTGTATTTTGTTCTACTTCTTGCAATGTAAAATTTTCATTATCTAGCTTTTCTTTATATATTTGCAAAGCACTTCCAACCATAATTCTTGCTAAGATACCTTTTACTTCATCATACTCTGTTTTATCTTCTTTATTGTCATTATATTTAATATTACTAGTTATAATAGAATCTTTTTCACCAGTAATAGTGTTATCGCTGTCCTCTAATAGCCTAGTAGTTACTGTTTTACATTTTTTTAATTTATTTTGTAGTTCTTTGCTAAAATTAAATTCTTGTTGTGTATTTTGTGTTTTTATTTCCACTTTGTAAATATTTAGTGTAGCTGCCTTTGCTAACATATAACCTCCTTATCATTTAATCTTTTATATTAAATGATAATAGCATAATTTAACAAAATTATACCACTTTTATTTCCTCTTAAATACTCTTATAAACTGCCCGATTACGGCTTTAAAAATACTCTTTTCTAGCTTTTCTGTATTAAGTTCTGCCACCTCTATTTTCTTTATAGCATCATCTATATTTTCACTTTTACTTAAAATATCCTCTATATCATTAATCATTGGCTCTATAGCTTCGTAATAGCCCTCTAAATTTTTATCTACCTCTTCCTCTATTTCATCAAAATCTTTGCTATCTTTTGTATCCTCTACAACCTCACTATTTAATATTTTCTTATCCACCTCAAAGCTATAACCACTAACTTTTGGTAAGCTATCTCCCTCCTCTGCTGGAAGTAAACCTATACGCTCTCTTAAATCACTAGCACTAAATTCTAGCCCTATACTGTGGGCATCTTTAGCCATACTTATTAGCTCTTTTCTATCTTCCTCACCTTTATTATCAAATTCTATATAAGGATAATATTTTTGTTGTCCAAAGTTATAATCTATTAATGGTTTAATAAAATTTTTATTAAGTGTTGCTGCCAGGGCTTTACAATCTGCTATTTCTATTAGTTCTCTGGTTTCATTATGTACTTTTGCTTGCGACATTGAACTGCCATCATCGGTTGTCATGGTTTGCCCTAGCACTATCTTACTTAACTGGGCATCAAAATATTCTATATATTTTAAATATAAATCCCCATTACTGCTTGCTCCTGCATTTATAAACTCTATCTCCATTTCCTTTGGTATTATACCAGCATAATCTACCCCTATATCTGTTACCGCCTGCAACAAACTTTCTTTATCTTTACTATTTGCCCTGCTGTCATATTTACCTACTCGCAGAGGCATACCACATACCTCTAATACACTTGCCCAGTCTCTTAAGCCAAAATGCTTATATACAAAAATACTTGCGGCTGCAAAAGCTAACCCTCCTCTTATTGGGATACCACTTTTTAACTTTGGTATATGTACTATAGTTTTAAGCGGCTCTAATTCTACAGAATTCCCTTTGTCATCAATTCTTAATTCTAATTTATCTTCCTTAAATATAAACCATTGTTGTGGCTTATATTGATATTTAATTGGATATATTTTACTATCTATTCCATTATATTCATATATTACCTCTACCACAGAAAAGCCCTTGTTTAAGCCATCTAATAAATCTATCATTAAATCATCAAAGTTTGGATCTCTTACTATTTTTTCCACATAATCATAAATAGCTTGGTTTTTATTACTATCATCAACACTTTTTATAACAAAAGGTGTGCCTAAAACTTGTTGCTTCCTGGTATTTAATACCGCTCTATATTGTGCATCTCGTTCTTCCATTTCCTCTGCTAACGTAAGATAGGCTATAATATTCCCACGTTTAGCTTCATCTATTATACTTTGTAACTTAGCTGGATTAAGCCCCCTTAAACTACTATCATAATATTTTTTTCTGATACTGCTAACTTGGGCTTGGGCTTGCACTAATATTGTTTCTTGTTCTAATTTACTTTTTACTAATTTTCTTTTTTTCATTATATTATTATTCCACCCCTTTTACCTCTATATCCAATAGAGTTTTCTCTTTTTACACCCTGATAAGAATACGGCACATACTTACTTTTTATGCCAAGTAATCCTAAAAATATTGCCCATGCTATATCTCCATGCCCATTTTTATTACGCTCAGTCGTAAACTTTGGCTTATTTCCTATTCCTATCTCTTTTTTTATAAGCCTTAAATCACTTCTAATTTCACTATTGCTAAATGGTAGTTGTAATTTTTTATCTTCAAACTTCTGTTTAGCATTTATTGCCATCTCCTCCATTGATGCTTGGTTAAAAATAACCCCCTCTACTCTAGTACTTCCAAATAATCTTTTATAATCCTCACATACTTTCTCACCCATTCCTGTTTGGTCTACATATATTCTGTAAGGATTATATTTTGCTACTAATTCCCTCATCACTTGTTCTTTATATTCAAAAGATGCTGGTACTAATCTATCATTTATCTTTATCTTAGTTATAGTTCTTACTTCTACTAAATGAGCCACCTCTCCTATTATCTCAAAAACTACCGCTACCCATTTATCCTTACGTGCAGCAATATCATTGCCAATTACAGTTTTGCCTCCTCTATATTTACTGCCATCAATAGCTATTTCTTTATTCTCTACACTTGTTATTAAATCCCACGATAACCACTGACTTGCCTCGCTTGATGCAGGTATACACATATATTCTTGTAAAAAGCTTTCTTCATCTACATATTCATCACGAATTCCCTGTAAAAATAAGTTTTTATCTTTAAGAGTTGGCTTTTTAGTAATACCCTGCGCTCTCCAAATTGCCTCAACCAAGCCATCACTTATGGCATCCTCAATTGTAGTTTGTTGAAAATACCATAAGGGCTCGCCCTTAACCCTTTTATTTAAAGTTTTTGCCCTCTCACATAGTTCCTCAAAAAAGTCACCCTCAAGCCCAACAGACGATAACGCATAAATGTTTCCACCCCACCGTGTAGTTGGCGTTGCGGCTTTCCATAACTCCCGCTGGCTATCATGAAAGGCAAATTCATCCAGTATTACATCCCCACGCTTACCCCTAAAATTATTAGGACTGCTTGACAAAGAATAAACCCCACGCCCACTATTAAAATCTACAACCGTAGCTTTAATATCACGATCCTTGTCTATTAGTTTATCTTCTAAACAATAGCTACTTACCGCTGTATTTAACCTCTTTGCCCAGTCGCCAACATCTTGTATAAATAGCTTTCCTGCCTCTGCCGTTGTAGAGCTAAACCAAGTGTTATAAGGCATGTCAGCTCTACCACTAGTTAAGCAACTATTACATGCTAGCGTCCATGTTGCCCCTATTTGCCTACTTTTTCGCCAAATTTTTATTTTAGCTTCTGCCTCTAAAAACTGTTTTTGATAATTTAATAACAATTGTTCCCACCATTTTTATAACTTAATAACAAGGTATCTAATAGTTTAACAACCTCTATTTTTACATTGTTTATGGGTCAAGCGCTAGCCCTTGCTAGCTCCAGAGTGCTTTTTTTAAATTAGAAATTGTTTGCTTAGATAGCCCCTCATTTAAAGCAACTTCTTCTACTTTAATTAACGTTTGCTCTCTTACTTCTTTTTCTATTTGTTCTCTTATTTTCTCTCTATCTCGGCTAGAACTCATAATTTCTTTTAATGATTTTGATAAAAAGAATAACTCTTTAGTATCAATTTCTTCCCTACCCATTACCTGCTTTAAAATAGAATTTGATAAAATTTGGGCAATCAACTTATGTACATTGCTCTCTTTATCAAAACTAATATTCTCTGGTAGTTTAGATAACATATAATCAATATCCGCTAAATCTTTCATTTCCCTATCAAAAGCTTGTTTATACCTACCAAGACCAGACTTTGAAATACTTATTCCATGCTCTCTCGCATGCTTATTAATAAAGTCATGTAAAACCTCTATGCTTTTACCCTCTAGTAAATACTTATTTAATTGCTTTCTTAATCCCTCTGGCAAGCTGTATACTCTATTCTTTTTTGCCATTAGTCCTTCCTTTTTCTCTTAAATAAATATTCCTTAATTTCCATAATACTTTGACTCATGGTTGCCATATAGGTTTCTATTTTAATTAAGCGTTCGCTCATATCTTTAGTTTCTTTATGTTGCTCTTTTTGGAATTCTCTAAATTCAGCTTTGCTTAACTTTTTATCTATTTCTTTTTTAAGTTCTTCCATATCTTGCTTTAAAACAAACCTTTGACTTAAACTCCACATATACCAACTTATTACCCCCATAAAAATAGGAGAAATTATTTTGATAACCTCTAAAATAATAATCATTGCATTATTTCCCATCACCACCCTCTATCTTTGTGATTAGCCTTTTCCTATATGCCCACAGCGGTCCATTAATATACAAACCTAAGTACACTACCATAAAACTTATAATTAAATCCTCTGTAGCACTGTTGTTTAAATACACCATGATAAATTCTGCGACGTCTTTTGAAATGATATTGCTTGCTACTGCTAAAACTACTACAGTCTTAACTAGTGGTGAGGTTTTGCTTGTAATCGCCTGCATTCCTATTTTATTTAAAAATCCAAATGCCGGCCTTATTAATCTAATTATTGCTCCCATATTTTCTCCTGATACTCTTAGTATTCTTTTATTTCTTATCTATCGGCTCGATTATACCAACCCTTTAAAAACTCTATTTGATATGGACGATTAATAACTATCTTCCCATAATATTCCTTCTGCAATAGCCTATATACTGCAAGTACTGAACTATCTACATCTTCCTCACTCAATAAATTAATAGCATTAATAGTCTCACAGCCGAGAATGCCATCCTCTTTTATAGGGTTGCCATTAAAAATAATTATATTAAGTGTAGCTTGTAAAAATCTATTAGCACTTTTACTACCCATATTAACAGCACTATCAAATACTTTCTCAGCTACTACTTGTGATTTTATTGCATCATAGTTATTTGCTAGCCAAAAATGTTCAAAATATATATCTTCTGCTTCTTCAACTGTAAGGTGTTTGATTGTGTCTTTTGTCGCAGTTTTATCCATAGATTGCAGAAATCTAAGTGATATTCCAAAGTTTGTAGTCCCTCCTAAATCATTAGAGTTATCTACATATCCACCCTCATTTTTTAATACTTTTTTTATAGCCTCGCT
The DNA here is from genome assembly GCA_026546635.1 of Porricondyla nigripennis. Classification (NCBI taxonomy): domain Eukaryota; kingdom Metazoa; phylum Arthropoda; class Insecta; order Diptera; family Cecidomyiidae; genus Porricondyla; species Porricondyla nigripennis. Next base: position 139,090 of record JANTFB010000007.1, on the reverse strand, counting down.
AAAGTTTGCCATCTCTTCCTCTAATTTAATTTATTAACTTACCTTATGTTAATCCATCTAAACCTTTAAAATAAGACTGCAATTACTTGACTATATTTTGTTTAAAATATAAAACTATTTTGATTTTCTTGAATAAATTGTTTTTTAACTTTGGCTTTGTTATATTGCACAGCACGGTAAGATAAACCTAATTGCCCTATAATATAATTTGTACTTTTACCCTGCATGGCAAGTACTTGGGCTTGTTTGCTACGCTTTCTAAAATCGCTAGTTGGCCCAAGTGGTATTATAACTTGCGAGCCATGATAGTTATTTTCTAAATATTCTATTATAGCCATATTGCCCTTTAAGGCTTTGTATATAAAATTATCTCGCTTTATAATCCTTGGTATATATACTCTAAGCCCACCCAAACAATATGATACCTCCCAAGCATAACCAACGTTGCCTGTATCTTCTATTAGTTTGCGATAAAATGGTGAATAAAAGAAATCATCTTCACTTTGCATTGACTTTACTTTCATTTTATGTTATACACTATTGTTACAACATTTGGATTTGTTTGTTTAATTTGTTTGTATTATTGAAAGTAAAGTTGCTAATTAGTTTTACCTAATTAGCTTTTTTTTGTTTTGATTATTTATTGAATGTAACTATATTATAGTAGGTTTCCTTGCTCAAAGCAAGCTTTTGCTATAGTTTCAACTTTTTTATTTTCTATTAATAGAAACATTACAACAAATAAAAGCAAAAAATCAGGTAGACATCTTTAGGAGAATTTTAAGAAAAAAAGTGAAAAAGTGAAAATTTTTATAAAATATCTAAAAATTCTACAATATGATAGCTTCCTACCGCACCACTTTCATTAAAAGATACTAAGACAGAAACTAAATATCTTTTGTTAAATGGTTCGTGTTCAAACTCAAAACACTCTTTTAAGATATCGTTGTCAAAAGTTATTTTTTTAGGATTTACATCACACTCCTGCACATATCCACTATAAGAACCACCAGAACCTATTTCAGAAACAGTACGAAATGTTAATTCAACACTTTCATATAAAGAATTTTGTTTATCTTTATGATTTATGAAACATGGTAATATTTTCTTTTTCTCAATTTCATTTATTTCACCAATAATATTTCCATTTTCTCTATACTGCGTGGAACCTTGTGTTTCTAAATGATCTTTAAATGCAGAATCAATTTTGTATTGAGTTTTTCTTTTTGAAAAAGTATATTTTAAAAAACCAAATAAACTAAAAGATACTATATGCTCGGTCTCTACCTGTGTATTTTTATCTTGTAAAATTACTTTAGCTTTATTATCCTTGGTGCAAAAGATTTTAACAACTTTTTTCCCTTGTTGAAGAATTTTCCATGCAGGATAACTAAAAATTACTCCTGTGCCTAAAGCAGTAATTTTAGGATGATCGGTAATAAAACCACATAATATTAATATATCATCTAAGGAAAGTGTATCTTTAAATAAAAGCTCATTCAGAATATTAAAATTAATTAACAAATCAACCATAAAACATTTATTCTTAAAATCTGCTGTAATTCTAGACTCTATAATAACTGCTTCACCATTAAATCCAGTATTAATCTCTTCTAATATTTCACCAAAAGCAAGCAAAGATTTGGCAAAATCTCTTGTTTTCATACTCCCATTTTTGTATGCCTCATGCTCATAAACAATACTAATACGTCTTTCTTTCATTCTATAAAACCATTTAAACATACTTCTACTTTCTTACATTATAATTTATTTTACAAACTCTAACAATGAATATCATCAAATAAACTTCTTTGATTATTATTAGATGGTTTTTTATCTCTTTGTGCAGATCTATAATGAATTCCCAATTGTCTTGCTATTTCATTACCTCTCACTCCAATCTTTTAAAGCCTCTATTATTTTGTCTTTCACAATTTGTCCATTATGGCTTTCGCTTAAATCTTTAATATTGGCATTAAAGCGAGATTTTATAAAATTGGCTAATCCCTTTTTACTACCATCATTCACTTTGCCATCAAGTGCTAATTGTTGCCACATTTTAATAATTTTCTTTAACTTACCACAGTTTGTTACAATATAATCTCCTCTACCATCTTTGCCTTTTAGTTTTTCTACAACCATTGTTAGCTCTTTAATATTCATTCTCTTACAACTATCTTTGCCAACTACATTTTTTAGCATCATTCTATAACTGCCGTCATCTAACCCCACTTGCTTTTTTAATATATGCACTTTAGCTATTAGTTTCTGTTGCATCACTATCTCCCTTTAAATAATTCTTCCCCTCTACTTTTACTAATCTACCCTCACTTTCCCAATTGCTAAATAATACTTTTGCCCTCCTTACAGCTATATTGTTATTTCTTGCATACTCTAAATAGCTACCAACAAAACTTCCTCCCTCAATATTATCTAAAAATACATTATTGCCAGCCACCTTGCTTATTGTTTTATTATCTGTAATTGTATTACTTGTAACTGTATTGTTTGTAACCGCATTACTTGTAATCTTACTGCCTGCATTATTTACCTTTGCACTTTGCCTAGCTTCTTTTTTTACATTAACCTCGCCTTTCATACCAAACAGTAGTAACAACAAACTTAATTCTAATATTACATACACCACAACCAATAACCACCAATCTATAGCAACAGTTTTTATCTCCTTTATTTCCTCCTTTAACTTTTGCATAGTAACCGCTTTTAAGTCTTTTGTGCTTATATATTTACTTAAAGCCTCATTGGTTTTTACTATTTGGGCATTGTTTTGCTCTATAACATTTTGGCTTTTATAGCTGTTATATCCTATTAGCCCTAAGTTCATTATAAATATTAGCAATATAACACTGTATTTTTGTTTATATATAGCTATTAACCTTACATACTCTATAGCCACTACAATTAAGCTCATCACTATGCTTATTTTATAACTTATAATCACACTAATGCTCGCTATAATTATATAAATTATGTATATACTACTACTTATTACTCTATCCATACCTCTACCTTTGCTCTTTTTTTATTTCTTCAAGTTCACGTCTTAAATTATAACAATAAGTATTATCTGGCACCTCTGGGTCATTCTCTGTCTTTTTATCTAACAACATTAATCCCTCTATTATTAAAGTTAAATCGTATTCGTTTATCTCTATGGTATAATCACTACATACTTCTTTATTTATTAATTTAATCATGGTTATTCTCCTTTAAAAAATTCTATTAATTCTGTTTTTTTATATAGAGGAATATATATAGTTTCACCTCCATAATTTTTTATTAAAAAAAACAATGTAAACTCATCTAATTGCTTAAAAACACTGTTGCTTAAATATCTCTTTGGAATATAAGTAGTGGTTTTAGACAACTTTTCTGCAAGCTTATCTACTAGTTCTAAGTTTTTTGTATGTAAATACAATTTGTAATAAATATTATTCTTATCCATAACTATTCTCCTATTTATCCATCCATATATTTAAATCGTCTACTATTCCATTTATCTCGTGCACAAATATATTTGAAACAGCACGAAATCTTTTTAAGTCTATAACCAATATAATCTCTATAGATATCCTCATCGCAGAAGAAATATAAATCATAATTGAGGCTGGCATTATTAAAAATCCCATTATAAAATAAACAACTATATTCTTTAATTTACGTTTATCGTCCATCACTTTATCCTTTTCTCTATGTAATTTCTTTTCTGTTTTTTAAAAATCTTTAATATCTTTTTTATTAATTTCATTATTCTCTCCTTTAAGTGGGAATGACCCCACTTTTTACAACGTTGCTATATTTAAACTTACTTTCTCCCACTCACTATAACTATCTTTTCGCCTGTAAAAACGAAGATAATCCTTACTACTCACTACTGCCACACTATCGGCTATCGCAGCCATAGCACTTTGCCAATCACTATCTTTTATATCTAACCTTCTTAAGCCTAGCACTCTATCGGTATTGATTTTACCCGCTTTGTCTACCTCAAAGGCATGATAAACTAACGTTTTTATCTTATCGTCAACCCCTCCACTCCACCTGCTTATACATTTATCTATTAAGTCTTTGGCTATTTGTATTTTTTCATCAAACTTAATAAAGTTTTGGTTTGTCTTCTGTATTTTTAGCGTTTCATCATAGTTCATAAGCGTTATATTACCCTTGCCACTATAGCTAACCTTATATTCCCCAGCTAACAATCCCATATAATCATCAAGTGCCTTATTGGCTCTATCTTTAAATCCTTGTAAGTTTTCTTGTGCTACCTCTAAGTCTTTAAAAATTCCCTCCACTACCTCACTTTTAATTTCATCAATTGTTCTTCTAAGGTTTTTTGGTATTTTTATTCCTCTTCCCATTACTTCTCTCCTATTGTTAATTAACTTCTTTGTCACTTACTTTTTGCGGTATAAACTTAGTTATAGCCATCATCCCCTTTAATTCCGCTTTCATCTCCGCCACATGCTTACGCTCTAATTCCCCTATCTCCCTACTATAACTAAGTTTATCTAACGCTTTTATTATCTCTATGATTTCTAAATTCTTAAATTCTATAACTACCCTTTTATTCCCAACATTACATCCTATTAATTCCATCTCTATTCTCCTTTCTCTTTATATTTTTGCTGTCTAAAATACGGCTCCCCTACCGTGCTTATCCAATAATACAATCTACTATCTATCTTCTTTTCCCATTTTCTTATAAATTTTTGATATTCCTTAGCATCTTTAAATTCTTTTTTTTCAAAGGCTATCTTTAGCTTTTCTGTATCCTCCTTATATCTATCTAACCTCTCTAAATATGAATCTAAATGACTTGTTATATACCTTTGTATTTCACTCAATCCCTCTTCCTCTCTTTTCTTCTGTGTCACCATTTAACCCTCTACTCTTTCTATATTTTCTGTTTTGTTTCTATATACTCATAAATACAACACCATCCTTCTCTATCTTGCATTTTCTGACGTGATACTCTTTTAACTTTTCCCTCTTTCATTAATCTATTTATCCTGTTCCTTACAACATCTTCCTTTTCCCACTTTTCAATAATATCAGTTAACATAAATACTTTTTTATCCTGTATTTTCTTCTCTAAAATATCCTTACCACTCTCTCTTTTGCTAGCTTTATAATTTACCCTCCGTCCTATGTTATAATCATATATACCAACATACTTATTACCCTCTTTAATTACCCTAGCTGCTTTTGCACCTATATTCTTAACTAGCTTATAACTACTACCTCCCGTTTTTATCAAATAACCAACATTTACAAGTACCGCCAAATATCCTCTAATACTGTTAATACTTATACTATCCCCAGCTAATACTATCCTCACATTATCAATATCAAACCCCTTTAATACCCGAATTGTGTTCCATATTAACTGTTGTTTATTTACTTTCCTCGCCATTATATCCTCCTTGGTGTTGGAGCATTACCTGTAAACAATTGTTTGCTACCCCATCTTTTTACATCTACCACACTCCAATCATTTAATATACTCTCCCTCTTTATTTGCTCTAAATTTACACACACTCGCCTTACTCTTCCACCACTTAACTTAACTATTCTCGCCAGCATATCATCCGCTATCTCTATGTTTTCTACATATAATTTTGCTAACTGCCTTGCATCCTCTAAATCTACCGCCTCCGCCTTTACCCAATTTAATACTCTGTTATGAAACCTCTCCACTTCCTCTAGCTTTTTTGGTAGTAACTCTTCCCCTATTAATATTATTGGTACCCCTGCCCTGTCGTGTATTTCCCTAATTATCTCTAAGCTTCTTGGGCGTGTACAATAATCAAACTCATCAAGTATTAATGGTTTATTCGCTGCTATTAAGTTCTCTATTACTACCTCCATTTTCTTGGCTATGGTTTTCTCTTTTGTTACTGCACCCAATTCTTTTAATATGTTATCTAGCAAATAACTTGTGCCCCACGATGCCCCTATTTCTACATAAGCACAGTCATATTTGTTCATAGCATACGCCGCCGCAAAGCTTTTGCCAAAGCCACTTGGTCCACTAAATGTAACCATTTTTGGCAGGTGTATTGGGCTCTCCACTACCTCTAGTATCGCCTTGCCTAATATTTCTATATTCTTTAGTGTTACTATTTCTTGTTTTTGCATATCTATCTCCTATTACTTATTGTTTGCTATAACTTTGTTATTCTCTAAATCTCTATCCCATTTAACCTTGTATTCCGCTGTCTTCTTATAATTTTCTAACCATTTAACTTGGGCTTCTTTTAATACTTCCCCACCTGCTTGCTTATCTTCTAACATTCTTGCCCTCTGGTATCTCTCTTCCCCCTCCATATACTCACTTTTAACCACTACCTCTTGATTATTACCCTCTACCTCAGCTATGGCTTCTTCTAAATCTATTTGTATATTGCTATGCTTATCTATTTGTTTTATGGTTTTCTTAATTTTCTTCTTTGCCTGCTTATACAAATTACTTTCAATCGCTTTCGCCTTGCTTATAAATGCTAATTTATCCGCTCCTAATAAATTATAATTAACCGCTTCACATATATACTCACCACCTCTACTAAAAACATATATCTTACCCATATCAAATCTATCTACCCGCACCATTACCTGCTGCCCCATATACATTGCAAGCTGTGGATTAAAAAAGAAGCTATTTTCTACCCTAATACCCTTTTTAACTATGGTTCGCAGTCCAGCCAAAGGCTCTAGTAATAAATCTAATTTTCTAACTTGTTGCTCCCCCAATAGTTGTGGCCTGTAGCCTATTAATTTACTTTGTGGTGTATTACCATTTAAGCCATGATGGGCTACATTCATATATTGTTCCTCTACCCACCAATTACAAAATTCTTGAAAACGCTCTGGCTTCATACTTATTACAGGCTCCCGCCCAAATAATCTTTGTTCATAACTTTTTATACTTTCAATTGCTTTTCTCTCACTCACGTTATGCCCAATAAAGTTCGGTAGTACCTCAACTAAATCATGCTGAAAGCGTCTAAATACTCGCTCAATATGGGGTTTTTCTTGCCCCTGAAAAGCCCTTGCTAAGCGTTGCTCTATTCCAAATTCATTTAAAACTATAGCTATTTGATTACTTACATAATCTTTTCCATTATCTGTTTTTACAATTTTTGGAATTCCCCACTGCAGTATACAAGCCCTCAAAAGCGTGGTGATTCCTAAACTATTACTGCTTTTTTGTACAAAAAACTTAACCCTTCTACTGTAAACATCTATACAACCAATAATTGTGTGACGTCCACCCTCTAAAAATACATCCGTTGGCGTACTATCTAGCTCCCATATATAGTTTGGCTCCGTCGCTTCCTCACTATAACTGCCTAGTGCTAGTAAATACTTGTTTTTATATCCATCTGGATTTTTAGCTAACAAAAACTCTGCCTTGTTATTGTTTTTATAATCGCCTATTATTCTGCAAATTGTTCTATAACTTGGTATTTTTATATATTCTTCCTCAACTGCCATTTCTTTTAATAGCTTATAAATTACCGCATTTTTTAAATGTGGCTTTTTTAACAACATCGCAATTACAATATCTTTAGCGTTATTATTGCCATTAATATACATAGACTTCCCAAGCTTCCGCTCATCTAACTTTGGCGTTATTGCAATTATGCCTTTATCACCGTAGCCCTCTAACCAACTTGTTATTTGCTTATGGCTTATTTTTTTAATTTCACTGTAGGTCTCACTACTTATATCTAGCTCTCTAAATAAATACTTGCTTATAAAACTTTGTTTTGTGCAATTGCTTTTAACAAAAGCTTGGATTATCTCAAGCCTTCCGTAGGCTATTTTGTTAGCTTTTAGCTGATACTCTGCATTTTTACCTTTAATTTCACTTTCTTTAAGTTGCTTTTGTAATAGTTTGTTTACAACTTCTCCGCGAATTTTAGAACTAAAGTTACTAATGTGATATTCTTTAATTGGTTTATTGCTCCAATCACGGTTTACTGTGCGATAACGCCAGTTTTCCTCTTGTGCTTTAATTAAAATTTTATCTTTAGCTAAAATCCCCTCAACCCTCAACTCTAAAATTTCAGCAATAGAAAAATATTCTTGTAACATTTTTATCTACCTTTAATTCTCATTTTTGGTGTATATAAATATTCTTCTTTAGGTTGTGGTTTTAACCTATTACCATATTCATCATATCTACTTGGCCATATATCTTTAGGATGCATTCCTAAAGCATTAGCTATTGCTAACTCTCCTTTTTTAGAAGGCGAAGATACCGCCAACCTACAAGTTCCTCTACTTAAATTGTTCTCTCTGTCTAAATCTACAAAGGTATAACCCAAATTTTCAAGCCTATATTTTATCTCTACCAATTCCATTATTCGTCCTATTTTTCTTTTTGTGATATACTTTATTAACTTATATAGATTATATTAAGTCGTATTTTACGACTTGTCAATAAATAATTCTTTAAAAACGACTTTAAGTTAAGAAGGTATAAAATGCAAAATATAGAAATAGTAGAAGAAAACTTAAATTACAGGCTTAAACAGGTAATTAAAACTCACTATGGAACACAAAAAAAAATGTCTGAAGATTTAAAAATTTCTAGAACTGTTATGTCTGATTGGTGGGCAGGTCGTTCAAAACCCACTAATACAATATTACAAAAAATATGTGAAGATACAGGCGTTTCTATGGATTGGTTAGTACTTGGAAGAGCAGAACCTTATATAGAGGATGATTTCTTTGAAGAAATTTTTAACGAATCTAAAAAATTCGCAGAAAACCATGGTATTAGCTTTAATGCCATGTATCTATTAGGTATGCAAAGAATTATTATGGGTGAAAAAAGAATAAACTCTAACACTAGTTTAGAACAAATATTCACAAAATATAAAGAAATTATAATAGCTTTTAGAAAATAATAATAATATAATTATTATCAGGAAGTTACGCACTTTAAAGGTGTGGCGTAACTTCCTACAAAAAAACACTAATATAGTGCGTATCTTCTGCTTACAATAAAAATAAGGAGAAGTAATTGTGGATATTAGGTGTTCAAAGTGTAATTCTAAATTATATGAAATTCACGAACTGTTAAAAATCAAAATTAATAAACCCACAGCTAATATTAAAATTAGGTGTAGAAAATGCAAATTTATAAATGCTTATTTACTACCCTCAGGATTTAATAAAAAATAATGCTAGGCGGCCTTTTTATAGTGCGTAACAAAATTTTAAAGAATCGGGCTACTTTGCTTTTTACAACAGATATTATGAGAAATCATTGTTTTATATAACTGTATCCTAACTTTTTAATAAAATGATATTTTTTACAAAAGCTACTTTGTTTTTAAAAAACAAAGTAGCTTGATTCGTTGCTATTTTAAAAAGCCCTTTGGCTTAAAAGCTTATTTTTTTATTAAAAAACTTGCACTTAAATTTGTCCGCTTTTGCCATTAAAAATGGCTGAAAATTTCCTTTTTTAAAACATAAAAAAAAGGATATTAGTAAACCTAATATCCCATTATGTCCCACCTTTTCCCACACTTTCCCACTTAATTCTCCACCCCCTCTTCAGTAACTCTCTACTACAATTAAATATGTCTCATTACAGAAATGGTTATTTTATATAGACACCTTCTAACTTTTTAATAAAATGATATTTTTTACAAATTATACTTTGTTTTTGAAAAGCAAAGTATACTAATTTGTTGCTATTTTAAAAAGCACTTTGGCTTAAAAGCTTATTTTTTTATTAAAAAACTTGCACTTAAATCTGTC